>JBBBDQ010000328.1:7260000-7522500 GCA_037127315.1 Ascarosepion bandense | reverse complement strand
TCCGGCGATGTTCTTCCGCTAATGAAAGTAATAAGCGTAGAAATACAATAGCGCATTGCTTCCATTCCCGGAAGTACATCGCCGGAAGTAACAGTAATTGAAGAAATATCTACAAACATTTTGCGAAAATTTGTTTACATGCGCAGTATGTCATTCTGTAGTTAATTACATGACTTCGTGAGGAGAGAAAAAGTGCAAGATATAGTTCGTTTTTTTTTTTATGGACAAAAAGATTTTTAAAAAAAGGTAAGTTTCTTCAATAACTAACACTTGATTTGAGTTCAGCATATACATTTGCACAGAAATAATGCTATTTTGGATAAATTTGAAGGGGTGGGGAAGCGAAGGGAATTAAAACGAACATTTACCAGTTTTAATCTGATTTGAAACCATTATGGACGTTTTAACTAACTAGTACGCTCGTTAAAAAAAAAAAAAATCCGGGAACAATTTTCTGAGAAAATAATTTGTAGATTAGTATTGATTTAGAAAAAAAAATTATTCATCATCATTTTAGAAGAACTGGTGAGGGGTACTTTTCTGATAATGAGAATTACATTGTGGTGACAGATGGCTAAATATGGCACTAAAATCAGAGATGTTTAAGTGATGTTAAAATGAAAACTCCACCCAGTCAGTTTAGTTTAGAAATGCAACAAAAATATTTTGCTTGTTGATAGTTTTAAATTTCAATTATTTTTTAAACCCTGTAGCTATCGGTTTTGTGTGGTGCCACCTAAAACTCTCACAAATATTAAATATACTTTCTGAAATTTTATTTGAGGAATATTCTCTGAATTAAAGTTTAATTAATCTGATTTAAAAACCATTATTTACTTAAGTTTGAAATCGGTACGTAGACTAATTTTTGATACGTTGGTTTAAAATGAATTTTTAAAAATTTAAAGGCTTTTTTTTCCTTTTTTCCTTTTTTTCTTTTTAGCTTTAATTGAAAGCTAAATGATTAAATGTACTATTTCCAGTAAGCAAAATACTCAGGTGTATTTCAAATAGAAATTATAAATTATAAGATTGGAATCTTTTTTTTAATTTTAATTTTTTTTTTTTTTGCTTTCAGTAAAATAATTAAAATTGACCATTTTGACACATTTGTTGAATTTGAAAAGCATGTAAAAATGTATATTTGTGACATGTTATTGGGAAAAATTAATGAATTTAATGTTAAATTAATCGGATTTAAAACAATTACTTATAGCATAAAGCGTAGTATACAAGCATTTCTTAACCACAAAGTTTTGTTTTTCTGATATGTGGATTGATTTATTGATAGCCTGATGTTGTGAAAATATAAGTATGGCAGAGCAGAATAGACATAAATTAACAACTTCAATGTGAAAACTTTGTTTTATTGGTTTTAAGAGGACAACCCTTAAAATGTGAATTTTTAAAAAATAATAATGTCATGCATGAACTACCATACATAAAAAAATCGGAATGTTTGTGTACTAAAAGAAAAAATTACAAATTATTTTCAAAATATTTGTGCTAAATGACTTTTAATGAAAAATGAGAAAAAATTAAATATTTCTAAAATAATTACATTCAGTTGTGAATAAGTCCTGAAAGTTTGCAAAAAATTTTAAATCAATGTGTTTTTCACCATAATGATGCTAAAATTTTCTATACCAATCTTTGGTCCTCCTGCTGATTTAAGAAAAAAAGATTTTTAACCAAAATTTTGAATGTTCAAGGAAAAATAAAAATTAATAATCAAAGAACACTTTGGTCTTTCCTCTTAATAATAACACAAACATTTTGGTAATAAACCTTTATTTTTATTAAGAGTGGGACAATTTTTGTGGAAGTACTTAAAATAGTGTGAAATTAATCCCTGACGTTCTAATGAGTTAATCAGGACTTTGTTTCTGTTTCTTAATTAATCTAAAGTTTAACGACATCATTGATAATTTCATACTATTGATGGTGTCTCCCCAAGAACTTTATATTAGTATACAATTATCAATGACATAAGTACAATTGACCTCTTTCAGTTCCTCCAAAAAGTGGCTAAAAAAAGAGGCAATATGATAAAAAAAAACAACTGCATAATAATAAAATTTTATAGTCATTATTAAGAGAGGAAAAAATCTTGTATTAATCTATGGCAGGTAAATCCTATCATTATTAGATTAAAACTGTATTTACTAAACATAAATGGAAATGCTCACTGCAATTGAATGACCCCAACATTTTTAAAAAGAATTTTGAATTCTATTCATGTGTATAAATGTGCTGATTTTTGTAAACCCACTTGTCCAAACACAACATAATCAGAAAATAAAAGAGGTACCTATAGTAAATTTATTGTTAGGTTTCTAACATTTTCTCAACAAGCATCTTTGTAAGTAAGTTTATAAAGCCAAAATACCTAAAATCCAATAAAATATTAGAATGTATAAAATATTCACATTTTTTTAAAGATTATTTGGTAGTTAAAAAAAAATTTATAAAAAAAGGGGTTCACATTTTATTAATCATGCAATTTTTGCAGTTATTGATTTCCTTAGTGAAATTTCCCAACCATCAGGCTGTCAGTAAATTATTAACATTTCAAAAAACACCCACTCACTCTTAAAAAATACTTTTCTGTGATATTTTAAAATAAAAGGGATATTTGTTTCAATTCAGATTAACTTATCTTTAAATCAGCTAATTGTTCACAAATGACATTTCACAAAATTTTTAAAAGATTTTTATAAGATTTTTTCTTTTTTAATAACAAAAATTTAATCAATTACTTTGGAAGTAAAACTAAAATTAATGAAAATGCATTTTAAACATTAGGTATTGTTTTTGTTTGGAGGTCCTACTAAGAATGTCTTTTTCATTTCATCTATTGTAAATCTCCTAATAAACAATATTTCTATCCACACTGTACCAACAAAATAAAATCCAGAATAATCATCAGATTCTATTTAAACACACTTACAAAATGTAAGTCAGTTAAGTGCCATATGTGATACACACTTGGGCAATCATGTCTCAAAAAAGACATGACTGACTGGGCTAAAGATTTTCCTGTAGTAGGTTGCCATTACTTTCTGTGGTAGACTGGTTGCCAACCAAGGCCACAGAACCCAATTTGTCCCTCTATTTAATCCATAGATGGAGGGAGGAGCAACAGATTCATACATTTCCCCAAGTGTATTTGCGCTTAAGTGATTCATACCTTTCCCCAAATGTATTTGCACTTAAGTGAATGCAACAAATTCAACTGGAATTCCAACTTGGCTCTTAGATTTCTCATTCTGATATCCACTGCACCACAATGCACATCTGTATCTACCAATCTAGTCTGTTAAATGCCATACATGATACACACTTGGACAATCATGTCTTGAAAGAGACATAACTGACTGGGCAGAAGATTTTCTGCAGTAGAATGATTGTCAACCAAGGCTATAGAACCCAATTTGTTTTGCTATTAACCCATAGCTAGAGGGAGAAGCGACAGATTCATACCTTTCCCAAGGGTATTTGCATATAAGTGAATGCAGAGTATTAAACTGGAATTTGAACTTGGCTCTTTAATTTCTTGTTCTGAGCCAGTATCTACTGCACCTATTGTGAGTTGTCAGTAATAGTGATGTGTATGTGTGTTGAAACAGATTAGTTTGATTTGGCCTTGTTAGATAGCCTACTATAAGAGGGGTATAAAACAACAAAATCAAATTGTAAATTGAAACAACAGTTTATATACATATAAATCAATTAAGTTTTTTACAAATAAAATGAATGTATTTTGGTTGATACAAGGTCATTAAAATGTGCATAGTAGTCCTTGTAAGAATGAGTTTATGTGTATGTAGGCAGGAACGTATGTATGTATGTATGTATGTATGTATGAGCCTTATCGTTGGATAGGAATGTCTTTGAAGTAATCACACAGTCTTAAAGGATTTCATTCCATTATCAAGTATAAGAAAAGGCAGACGGGTTAATGGTGAAAAGGAAGGAGGTGAGGGTGAAAGAGATAATGGTCACTTGTCGTTTGTCAAGGGACGTGTTAATATGCCTGTCTTCTCTCTGGTGACAGGTAAACTTGCCCATCTTTTGTCTGTGGGGCTTGAAAAGGTCATTTGGGAATTCACTCCTGGATGTTATTCTGGCCTTCCCATTGGATGATGAACAAACATCACGTTGGCTCAAGAAAAGGTTCATAAAAGAATTTGTTTCTGAGAATTGAAGATTACTCGAATTTTGTTTTTAGATGTTTCCTAGTTTTCTATTGGCTGAAAAACATTTCGCGTCAAGGTGTGAAATTTTACAAGTTTTGTTTTGGATTTGTTTTTGTGTGTGTGCTAAGCAAAGTTTGTAAATTCGAGTCTTTTTAATTTCTAACAAAATTAGTGAGTGAGTGTTTAGCATAGGAATTTTAAATCTAGATCTTCTTTTGTTCACTACACACCACAGCAATGTGTAGCCCTCTTTATTTACATGATGAGAAATACATTAAAATACTTTTAAGCTCTTCAAACATCCTAATTATTTTATATTTAATATTAAATGAAAAGCTCTTCAAATGTATAAAAATAAAAAAAGAATAATATAAATAATCTTAATAAAACACAACTCACAATACAACCTACTAACTCTAACATAGCTACAACTGAAAAGAATTTATCTAACCTTAAGATAAAATTTGTTACAAGTAATTAAAAAACAATAAGAGATTTAATTAATACAAAAAAAAATAACAGCCAAAAATCTATAGTAGAAATTTACAGTGTATGTAATAATTCTCACACAAAATTCATAAGAATTTCAATAAAAAATTGTATGAATACAAACCCTATCTTATACATTATCACTTTATTTTGGTGTTGCTGTGGTCACCACTCCACTCCTTCTCACAGTTGTGGTTCATGGTGATATTCAAGGCAGAATAGGGCAATGGTTTGCTGGTTCTTTTTGCACCAGGGATGTTGCCATTACCCAGAGGTGGCTTTGTCTTTGAAGTTACATTCTTCTTTCCTTCACTTAAAGAAACATGACCAACAAGGTAGCAGATGGATGAATTCTGCAAGACTGGTTGCCAGCCATGGCTATAGGACCCACTCTGTTCTGCTATTTTACCCATAGAGAGGGAAGTACAGAATATAAAACAGATCTTGTACAGAGTTAAGCAATTTAGCATGTATGGTAACCCATAAGTATCAACTGCTTGCCCTTTTGTTTCTTTTGAGTTTTCAATGTTTTGCAACCTAACCCTTTTATTTCACTTTTTTTGTATGCTGCACTAAACTCACAATATTTAATATAGTATAATTTTCTCAAAAGACCCCTTTTTTTTCGTTTTGTGGAAATACTTTATTGTGCTTTGCATAAAAGTATGTTAAACCTATGTTCTACTATCTTGTTTGCTGGCTGCATGGATTTGGACAGTAGAATGAGAACAATGTAACCCAGAGATTAAAGTGTCTTTTGTTCACAACAGATTTAAAATAGTTCTGTTTCAATAAATAGTTATAAATTTGTGAAAGTTAGATTTTTGTGTCAGCTAAAAAAACTTAGCAAAACAAAAAACAAAAAGAAAAAGCATAACCTGATGACTGGTTCACTGGTTTGTGAATTTGGTGACAGTGTAATTGCAAGTTCAATCCCTGGCAGTGTGTACTTCAACTCAGTGGAAACCTGAGTGATGGGTTGTGGAATGAGAAGTCTACTTTTGTAAATTAAATAAGAATTCAGTTTGGAATTTTATGTAGGCTACCTGGATCAACATACACCTGATGAAGGCCAGAAGGTACAATAGCCAAAACATTGTCAAAACAACAACAAAGATGAAGACAATAGTTCACATAAACAGTGTAAATATTGACAACTTCTCATCTCAGAAATTCAAACAAAACATATTGATTACTAAATAGTGTGCATGTTTAGTAAAGCTCAATTATTGCTTGCTTTGCTAGGCTCTTGGCCCATGGGACAGTTCTGAGTTTAGAATGATGCCTTAAACCTAATGTTCTATCTTGCCTGCTGCTTCATGGACCTGGACAGTAGAACAAGAACAGTCTACCCCATAGATTAAAGGATTTATATCAAAATTCTCTAAAGGTTACCCAGACTGATAAATACATGAAGAAGGCTAGCGGGCACAATGGTCAAAATGTTTTGATGATAAAATCAAAAGATAAGTTTGAAAGTAAATAACATAAACTCCTCATTTTAAAAATTCAGACTGTAACAATATATTTACTATTTTATTCTCTCTTCTGCCATCTTCTAAATGATTTTTTAAGTGTTGTCTCAATATTTTCTCTACCTCAGTAAAGAACTGCTGTAAAGAATTTTAAGGTCTCCCAGAGAACTGAACTATTATTTTTTTTTCATTAAGACAATTCTACAAAAATCAAAGTAAATGGTAATTTGAAAGCATTGTATCTCAGAAAAATGACAGTTGAATGAAAAATTCCTTGCCTGTAACACATTTTAAGAAGTGATAACAAATTTTGCATGCTTATCAAAGAAATGAGCTTGCTGATGGTATCTAAGTACCTCCACTCATTTTTCTATACCTAAATTTAAATTGAAATTTTAATAATAAGTTATCTTTAAGCTTTAAAATTAGCTTTAATTGAAAGCCAAGGGATTAAATTTACTAATTCCAGTAAGCAAAATACCCTGGTGTATTTTAAACCAAAATTATATTGATCAGAATCAAAAATTTTCTAAATTTTAAAAAAAATTTTAAAAATGTCAAATTTTCCGCCATTTTTCATCGATTGCAAACAGAAGCCAATTCTTGGTTTTAAAAACTTTTACAAAAATAAAATACACCTTGCTAACACATTATTTTCTTCGAATTACCAAATTTAAACTTAAAGTTGACTTGAAACAAGCATTACTTGCTTACTGCTTGAAAAATGTTTCAAAAAGCATTCCTCAATTATGGTAGCCTTGTTATCACAGTTGTCAACACCTTATCAGCACCTTAGGAGCAGCTGACAACCGATGATATAGTATCCGGCCAAAAGTATGGAAGACAAATTTGGTATAAATCTTATTCATACAAATCATTTTTTTTTATTTTTAACTATGTTAAAATTAAAAATTTAACACAGTTTTCAGCAATTATCCAATATTTGTTTATCAAATTCTGATTAGGTATAAGTCTACTGCTTCTCCCCTCAGCTATGGGTTAATTAGTAAGATTTGTATCACTTAATAATTCTTATCTCCTCAAAAAAATTCTTACAATCTAAAAACATTTTGTACCTTTAAATAACCAGTAAAAGGTTGATAAGCCATAGAAAACCAACCAACCAACCAACCAATCTATCAAATCAATTGCAGCCTTTGTTAGTCAAATTTGGAATCGTGCTTGTTCAGATTACTTGTTTGGAATAAACTCATAGAGTATTCACTTTCAATCCTATTATATATACAGGATTACTTTCTTAGGAGAATAATCAATCTTTGGCATATTGGGTGGTGGTTTGCTCTTTTTGTACTACCAATTCAATCTGTTTTATATCATAGAGTTAGGTACCTGTGATCAGAAGTGACATTTAAAGAGTTGCTGTATTTGGCTTGATTAGTTACAAATTCAATAATTTTACATATGAATTAAAATGAGAAGGCTCTATTTTTGTTTGCATTTTGTCTATTATTCCCCCCCCCCCCAAGCAAGGCAATAAAGCCATTAAGATTCAAGGGGTTGCTAAAATTTATATTGGAAATGCAATGAACATATTTAAAAAGTGCTTTTACAATCACCTCTCATCCTTCAATAACAAGAACAAACAAAATATGACATTACTTTCCAAATATTTTTGGAAGTTAAAAAACGAAAATAAAACACCCAAAGTTAAATGGAAAATCCTCAAACATGCCAGAACATCTAAATCAATAAAGGAACCATGTTTCCTTTGTCTTCAAGAAAAAATGGAAATCATTAAATACATGAATAGCAACATACTATTAAACTAGAGGCATGAAACCACTGCAAACACATTAAAGAACTAACCTTACAATTATGTTAAAAACTACAAAAGCCAAAGTTAGGATCTCTAGAAACAATAAACCTTTATAATATTAACAACACTCTTACATCAAATTTTACCTTATTTCATACCACAAACTGTGATCTAATTTAAAGTTTTATATAAAAAAGTGATTTCCTAAATTTTAAATTAAGGTTAAATATACAAAAATAGATTAATTATAAAAACTAAGTTTAAATACAAAAATATTGTATAGTTGTACAATTCAATAATAAAGATAAATAAAAAAAATGGTAATTGCTATTCCCATTTCATCACATCTACTCCTACTCCTCCCCACTCTATATACATTTTCTTATTTTCCCCTTTTACTAAACCCAAAGAAAATCAGCCATTAAGCTATAAAAGACTATATCTTGTCTTTAATGTTAAATCTGTCTACAAAATTTTTGACACGTACATTAATCAAATCTATCCCCTACCTATTCTCTCTTTTCACTCAAAGTTTTAATGGACAATTTACAAGATTTATTATCTTATCCATAACCCCGCCTACATCTCACACACAACTCGCCAAAGATAAGAAAAATACTTTCCATTCCTTTTCACACTACTTGATGAGATATTGTCATTTCAATGTCGAAACAAAATGTACACTTTGTAGTGGATAATAATTTGTACATGTTCTAAACTCTACTTTATAATATATATATATATATATATATATATATATATATATATTCTTTGTATATCTCCTTTGAATATCTTTTGAGGGTAAAGTATGATGAAATACAGTGTTAATACACAAAATCATATATTGTCTACCAAAATTTTCAGCTGCCCACCATTTTCTGTTCAGTTGTTCATCACCCACCCAACAATTGAAAATACTCACTGGTGACTGATATCACTTGGGTTGAGAAATCCTGTTCTACACATTTCAGAAAATATTAAATCTATTAAAATATGAGATGTCAAAATCAAAAGTTATCTTTCCTATATTTCATTCTTTTTGGGTTTTTATAGTTGTAATTATAAACGATTTCACAAAATTGCACTTATTTTCTTTGTTAAATATTAGAATATAAAAAATTCTCAAGTATTTTACGGAATTTTATTTTTTCTAATGACACTTATAAAGATGCAAGTGTTTGAATTATATTTCATGAACAGTTATATATAAAAATCATTTGATTATTGAACATTCCATATAATAAGATATGCTGGAGTTAGTTAAAAGGAAATGAGTTCTAATATGATAATGTCATATTTGTAATGCATGAATCAATTATTTTCTTTAATGCTCTTCATTCACAGATATTACAGTGGAGAACAAGTCATCTGATGGCCACATATAAAAATATTGTATAAAGAAACAGGAATTAACATTAAAAGACACACAAGCAAGCACATAAACTATCACATCATATACTGTATGATTCTGCATTTGTATGAAATTAACCTTTGCAAATACATATCCACGCTTACACTGAACAGAAACTGTAAACTTATCAAGTGTATGGGTCAGTATTTTCACAAATTTCAATTGTCACAATAATTATGGAAACACATTCTGGAGCAAAACCAGCTTGTAAAATATGTGGTTTATCTTTTTCTGTGAATTCAGAAAGAAAAGCACATGTGCAAACATCCACTGGAGACAAATTCTACACTTGTGATGGATGTAGATTTTCACAGAGTAAAAATTTAAGAAGACGTATTCGAGTGCGCACTGAAGTGAAACCTTATTGTTGTCAAGTGTGTGGATCAGCATTTTCACAAAGTTCCACTTTAACAACTCACATGCGAACACACACTGGGGAGAAACCATATTCCTGTCAAATGTGTGGATCAGCATTTTCACAGAGTTACAGTTTAAAAATACATATGCGAACACATACTGGAGAGAAACCATTTCTTTGTAAAGTGTGTGGATCTTTATTTTCACAGAGTTCCAGCTTAAAAATACACATGCAATTACACTCAAGAGAAAGTCCCTACATTTGTGAAATATGTGGATCAGTATTTTCACAGAGTACAAATTTGCAAAGACACATGCGAATACATACTGAAGGTAAATCATACTGTTGTCAAGTGTGTGGCTCAGCATTTTCACAGAGCTCCAGTTTGACAACACATATGCGAACACACACTGGAGAGAAACCATACACTTGTCAAATGTGTGGATCAGCGTTTTCTGAAAGTTGCAGTTTAACAACCCACATGCGAACACACACTGGAGAGAAACCATATCCTTGTCAAATGTGTGGATCATCATTTTCACAGAGTTACAGTTTAAAAATACACATGCGAACACATACTGGTGAGAAACCATACTCTTGTAAATTATGTGAATCAGTATTTTCACAGAGTTTCAGTTTAACAATACACATGCGAACACACACTGGTGAAAATCCCTACATTTGTGAAGTATGTGGGTCATCGTTTTCACAGAATTCACTTTTAAAAGTACACATGCAGACACACACTGGTGAGAAACCTTACACTTGTCAAGTCTGTGGATCAGCATTTTCAGAAAAGTCCAGTTTAACAAAACACATCCGAACACATACTGGAGAGAAGCCATATTGTTGTCACACGTGTGGGCGAGCATTTTCAGAGAATTCCAGTTTAACAAAACACATGCGAATACACACTGGTGAGAAACCCTACTCATGTCAGGTGTGTGATTCAGTATTTTCAGAGAGTTCTAGTTTAACAAGACATATGCGAACACACACTGGTGAGAAACCCTACTCATGTCTGGTGTGTGACTCAGTATTTTCAGAGAGTTCTAGTTTGACAAGACATATGCAAACTCACACTGGAGTGAAACCGTTTTCTTGTAACTTATGTGGATCAGCATTTTTATCAAATTCATACTTAAAAGCACATATAAAGACACATAATTAGCAGAAATTTGATAGTGTGTATTGATCTAAATACAGACAACCCTGGTTTTAAAATATCATTTTTCTGGACCAGTATTTTAAGAGCTGATGTTTACAAATATATGCTGAAGAGAAACCATGTATATGTCTATAGATTATCATTTAGAAATATTTGTTTTTGAAAGAAAACTGGGCATAATTGGACTTTTGTATTCCGGAAAGACAATAGTGTCAAAAGGGCATTTTTTCATTGACACCACTATTGTTTTAACTACCATCACTTCTCAGTAATTTTTATTGTTTTAAAAAGCAATGATCAGAACTGTAATAAAACCTAAACATATGATGAAAGTTAATTTATACATTTTCTTTGTTAGGAATTGACAAAAAATAAACACTTTTCATTAGACTTTTAGTTACACTATTTATGTACTATCCATTGGAATGGTTAGCAAAATGTTAGTTAATTGCCAACTGATTCAAACTTTATAAAATGGTAAAAAAGGATTTCTTTATAGTTAGTTTATATGTTTATAAATTGATGAATAAAAAATCTTCATATTTCTTTTTTTTAAATTGGTTAATGATAAATATCGCATTGCATTAATTTAATTATATAACTTTTTAGAATGTTGAAAATAATTTTTTTCTTGTAAATAAACAATTTAATAATGATTTTAATATTTTTTTGTAAATTCTCAAAAAATGTATAAAATTCACTTTCATTATGTGTTTAGGTTGTATTACAATTCTAATCATCACTTTCTAAAACAATAAAGATTGTTGAGGTGTACAGGTATTTAAAAAAATGGTGTCAATAGAAAAACTATCCTTTTGATAACCTGTTTTTTGTGGGCATGTGAAGTTTCAATTTTTGCTGAAAATGGTATAACAATTTTGAAAAAGAACATTTTTTTGAATATGTAAATCAAGTTTGAAACCAAATATGGTTATTGTTTATTTTTATGCAGAACTAAAATTTGAAATCATGTGAAGAGAAAAATTCAGTACTTTGTAATTTGTGAATTTGTTATTGTAAATCTTTTAATTAGTTTCTCTGGATTTTTGTTGCTTTTTCTCTCACATTTTTAGTTCATCCATTTTTTGGCAATGAAGTGAATTTGATTGAATCTAGAAGGAAAAGGTGTTGGTTATAAGTTTAAGTTTCAGCCACAGTTTTTTTCTTCCAGATTCCAGCAATGAAAATGTTGATTAACTAAAAAATGTTTTAAATTTAAAAGTTAGGTAATTTATTTTTGGCACTTTATTTCTAACAGGTATTTTTTTTTATAATGAAGGATTAGAACAGATTATTAAACAAATATTTTCCTTACATTAAGAAATGACTTTTGATAATAGGAAAGTGTATTTAATTATGCCATGTGCACTGACACTTATAAAACAGCATCTGTGTAATTAGTGAAATCATCATAAGTCTTAAAGTATAGACAAAAATCTCTGTTAGGTATTATCTTTTAAATGTTATTTTCACACATCCATTCCAGAAGTTACATTTAGTGCATAGAAGTCTTATCAATTGGACTTTAAGCTAAGTAGATTGATTGTGTTGATATGCATTGTGGTGCAATGGATATTGGCTAGGAATGAGAAAACAAAGAGTAGAGTTCAAATTCCAGTCAAATCCACTTCATTCACTGATGCACAAATACCCTTAGGTAAGGTATGAATCCATCTCTACTCCCTCCAGCTATGGGTTAAATAGCAGAATACATTGGGTTCTATATCTTTGGTTGGCAGCCAGTCTACCACAGAAAGTTATGGCAATCTACTGCAAGAAAATCTGCCTAGTCAGTCATGTCTCGAAAGAGACATGATTGCTCAAGTATGTATCATGTATGGCAGTTAACTTAGAGTGATCTTATTTCAACCTGACTTTAAGAGTTTGAATATTTCTCTCTTTAGCTTAAATTAAAATTCGGCCAATCAGTTTCCATGAACTTTAACTGAGACAATATTCTAAGTTCAATTATTAAAGAGAATGTATCAATTTTCTTTTTCATTGTAACTTGTTAGGATAAAAATATGTATGAAACTCTGATGCAGTTTTAACACTTTTAATAAGAAGAATACACAATTTGTTAGAACAAATGTCATTTCTAATCTCATTATTGCCCATTATTTTTCAGTAGGTTGCATTTGGTTTTAATGTATCTTTGAAGCCAATGATGAAAATTTCATTTCTTTTACAACCACTTTGATTATAGAGAAACTCTCTCTTTCTATCTATCTATATATATATATATATATATATATATATATATATTGTAATTGCCATTGCCACATGAAACGTGCGTGAGAGAACTGACAAACTGCAGGTATATATTGTAAAAGGTTTTATTTCTTTACAGTATTTGTGCAGCTGTGAAAACTGCAATGAAAACAAATAACATGAGTACATGGAGGAAGAATATACACAAGCATAGATAACTACAAAATTCGAAGAAATAAGAAAATAAACAATGAATTTTACATAAATTATTACAAAACAAGGGAATTTATAGCAAGTGTTTAAATCAGCAAGAATCGTTTGAATCACCAAAGCAATACATTTTTACAAATTAAGGAAGGGTCTAAAAGCAATAAAAACTTTAGAAGAATTAAATTCCATTAACTATAAAATTTGTTTAGGGTCTGCTGAAAATTGAATGAAAAAAATATTAATTACCTCGTTGACACCTCGTGTAGTCTATGGCAATTGAGTTACTCCCTAACAGTACCAAATCATCATTGGCTTCAAAGATATATATATATATATATATATATTATAAATTATATTTTAGAACATGTACATAATGTTTCTATATATATCCATGACAAAGGTACGTTTGTTTCGACATTGAAACTTCAATGTCTCATAAGAATTCTTTCTTCGTTCTGTATTCACTCCGATATATATATATATATATATATATATATATATGTAACATCTTTCAAGTAGTTTTGTTATAAAAAATATAGTAGTATATATATATATATATATATATATATATATATATATACTATATTTTTTATAAAAAAAACTACTTGAAAGGTGTTACATTGATTTCATGATAAATGAATAAATAGATACATAGTAATTTGCTGCTGTTACTTATTTTGAAATAAGTGCAATGAAGAAACAAGTATGAAGAGTAAAAAGTATTCCTATTTTGAAAAAGGTAACACACAGCCAAGTGGAACAATAAACCTTCTTTTATCTGTCTTTAGTATTATTTTATTTTTAAAATATATTTTATGGAAGACACTTCAATTTTAATGTAAAGATGTAAAATATATACTACAGTTCAAAATTTTGAAGCTACCCCCAGAATTAGCATAGAATGAACTTGATAGAAGAGTGAGGAAAAAAAACAAAAAAAAAACAAAAATGAAAAAGAGCTTTTAGTCATTGAAAAAAGAATAGAATCATTTATCAAACTTATGCTTTGAGAAACTTTTGCAACGAATGGGAAAAATTTGTGCTGCAGTAATCGAGGCTAAAGGAGGATATTTTGATGAGGAAAATTGAATCATAAAATGCTTATTTTCTTCTTTTTTCATAACATTTCTAATAAAAATCATATTTCTTTTTTTTTTTTAAACAGTATATAATAATTTTCTCTTATTTAAAGTACAAAACAAAATTACTTTTTGGGCCAATTTAAAAAGTTACTGGGGTGGTTGCAAAATTTTGAACTGTAGTGTATATTTATTGATATTGTAAAATAACTTATTTTCATAATTTAAATCAGAATATATTTGCATTAAGACATTTTTGGATCAAAAAGATTATACCTCTCATTAACTAATAATTAATAAAAAAACATATTTACGTAGACTGCACCTGTTTTAAACTATTACTCAAATTTTTCAAGCAGTGTGTTAACTATGAAACCCAGTGAAACAATAAACCTACTTTTGCCATTTTCTATTGCCTTATTTGGGGTTGAAATAGTGAAAAAAAACATATATCAATGGACATAGAAATTGAAAAATCTTTACTAAGAAAAATATGTCTTCCAACAGGAAATGAACCTGTTTCTGGGAAACCACTCTTTTAACCAACAAATTCCTTATTTCTTAGACCAGAGACTGGCAACCTTTTGATCACTTACGGTTTTAAAATCATTCAATGTGCCAACGACATACATATTTTTATGCAAATCAAGATCAATATGCCTGTTCTACAATATACTTTATATGGTAATATATACAATATGTAAACCACATTAATAGAAATAAACATTTTTTTTAATTTTTAAAAAGTCTTTATAATTAATGGGATCCTTACCCTTGCATGGTCTTAGCCAATTGCTCAATATCAACAACATACTTTGTTAGTTTGAGTTTTACACAATTTTCTAAATGTTCTGGTATTAGGCAACTTAGTTGTAGACTTAACACTGTTTTCATGTCAGAAAAAATTTGCTCACAGGAATCCAACGGAGAATCTGTATGTAATGTGATTGATCCCGACTTAGCAGCTCAAATACAGTCACTTTCTCACCAGCGCAATGTGGCTTTCCTGTGTCTTTTCTACAAATACTTTCATGGCTTCTCCTTCAATGAACTTAGCTCACTGGTGCCTTCTATATATGAATTTAATTGAGTCACAAGATTAGCAACTAGGTCCCACCCTTTTACTGTGAAACCAATAAATTGTAAACGCAAATTCTACTGCAGCAATTTCTTTTCTCACACTTCCCGCCTGCGGAATTCCCTTCTGTTTACTTGCTTCCCTGACAGCGACAATCTCCAAGAATCTGAGCGTAAAGTCAGTAGTGATCTCCTATCTCACTAACCTGGATCCTTTCTCTCATGCTCTTTTCTCTGTCTACTTCACTCATCAGTATTCTCATTCTTCTCTTACCCACTTCCTGACACCTCCTATAACCTGTCACTCCTTCTCATAACTTTCCTCTTATGTAACCTCCTGCACAACAATGGGAGTAAAATGCCTTGCTTGGGGTGATATGATTATTAAAAAAAAGTTGAATCAAAAGGCGAAAGAAGAGCAAAAGCAATTTTTTTCAAACAGATGAAAGATCTCAGGAAAAATTGTTAAACAGTTTTTCAAGCGGGTAGTTGTAAAATTAAAAAGCGACTCACATAGAAAGTATTCCTTATCTATTAGTTGTTGTCCTCAGTATCAGTGTCCTTAAAAGGTGAAACAAACAGGGAGTCCAGTGAGTGATCAGTTTCTAAACAGCTAATTCTTTGTGTTGTAATCTTGTTTGTTGTGTTGTAGCCTACAAAGTTACTGAGGTGTTGGTATCACATGGTTGTATGTCTTGGTTAATACCATTAATCCTCGGTCGATTCACAGTTGGGTCACTTGTTAGGTTTGTTATTCGCTGAACTGAGATTACTCACTATTTGCACAAAGCTATTTGCTCTATGCTGATCTGCTCATTATTCCAGACTTTTATCTGGTGGTTTTATAGTTATTTTAGTTGTCACCTGATTGCCTGCGGAATAATCCATTTTTCGTGTATTATTCTTTCACTGGCGATCAGTGTTCAATCACACATGTTGGCATTTATACTATTTACATGACACTTTCCATTGTAGTAGTTATTTGTTCAGACTTTGTGATGTCATTTGCAGCTACATGCCATTGGAAATTGCTTGGTATGCCACAGGTTGTCAACCACTTCCTTAGACCATGGAATATTGTGATACAGCAAGGTTCAATTATCTACTTAAAGACTGCACACCTCTCACAGACCTTTTGAAATTTATATCTATTTATTTTATTTTCATGTTCAGAGGTAATTTTCCAATTAATTTTTTGTATTTATTATTACTAGGAAAATTATTTTGGTGGTTAAGTGTGTCGTATCCTGTTGGCACTCACAGTTTTATAAAAATAACAGGAAGAAAAATCTTAACCAGTGATTGTACTAAAATTGACCGAGGATATAAAACAGCCTCAAAGCTTGAAAAGAATGACACCAGGGCCCAGATGACTAGGATCTATGTGTAGTACTTGCGCTATCAGCAGCAGCAGCAGCATTTCCAGTCAACCATTATTATCAGCTGCAGCTTCAGCTCACTATCCCTACCAACAGAAATGATATGCTTATAAACTGTCCTTTGAAGGACTACAAAGGAAGGACAGCACCCTTCTCATTCTCTACATAAATATGCAGAGATGTTTTTGCCTTGTGCACTGTAACCTCATTTTTGTTGTATTTTCTTTGATGAAAATAAACTTTGCAACATATTCTTTTCTTGGGATAGTCTATTGCTGTGATTGGCTGCTGCTAAATGAGTGAAGGCATTTCTGTATAAATACTAGCTTGATTCCAGTCATAGTTTGCAGGGTTTGTATTGAGTTACAACCTGCTTTATTTTTGTCTGCCAGCTGGGACCCTTACACTGGTAATATTATTTTACACAAGTCTTCATTTTGTTTGTCGTCATTTTCCATCATTAAATACTGTTTGTGTATCCCACTCTCAGTGCATATCTTTGAATTGGGACTTACATCCACATAATAAAATACTGGTTCTCAAATGATCACCAAAATTAAGGAAAATCAAGCCTGGTCAGTACCTGGATGGGTGGCCACTTGGGGATATGGATATGTGTTTGGTGTAATAATTGATAACTGCTTGAAGTTGGAAACTGGAGAACCGAGTCTCAATCCCAGTTGTGTTCATTATACTCACTTCTCTGCAAATACTATTGGGAAAGGTAGAAATTCATATCTTTACCACCTCAACTGTAGGTTAATTTGTAAGAATCTTTTTTAGTAAGGATTTCTTGTTTGGCTGACTTTAATTTCACTGTTTAAAATAACAGGGATGTCAACTAAAACATGTATATCCACTAAAATAACCTTTATAGTATTAAGTATTAATACAAAGAATCTGCAATGTTATTAGTCTTGATCTGACATCTCCACTTCAATCACTTTCCCACCACCAAAACATAGCTTCCCTGTAACTTTTTTATTAATATTTTCATGGTAATTGTTTTGATGAGCTTTCTTCTTTGGCACTTCAAATTTATGAATTTAATTGCAATTGTCATGCAATAGATATTGGCTCAAAATAAGAAATTAGAGATTTAAGTTCAAATTCCAGTTGAACTCATCACATTTACTTATGAATAAACTGGCAGTATAGCCTGGCATTGCTCAGGTGTAATGAAAGCTTTAAAACTAATCCAGAGTCCTGGAGCTCAGACTCTTTGGATGTTGGCACGAAAGACTAAAAAGCAATAGTTGTTTCCAGTTAAAGTGAAACCGTAGACTGAAAGACAAATGAATGGATGGAAGTAAAATTTTGATTTCCTGGTATTGATATCAAATTTTCTGCACTATTGTAAGAACTGTAACCTTGGAACTTCTGAATATCGTTGCTTATGTCTTTGTCTATGAGTGTATCAAATTTGATTAAAATCGGATCACTCCTTCTATAACACGATTTTTTCGATTATCGATTTTTGATATTTATTGGAGGTACCTCAACACAACACCTAGCTAAGAACACTCGCAGATGCTTATAGTACAACTGTAAATTTTCAAGAAAATTGGTTCAGCCGTTTCGGAGTCTATAGGTAACGGACAGACACACACACACACATACAAAGTTCCATTTATAAATAAGTTTAGATACCTTTGGGAAAGGTATTAATCTATCTCTCCTCCCTCTAAGTATGGGTTGAATGGCAGGACAGATTGTGTTCTATAGCCTTGGTTGCCAACCTGTTTACCGCAGAAAGAAATGGAAACCTACTGTGGGAAAAATCTTCTACCTAATCAGTCATAAAACATGACAAGTGTTTATCACATATGGCACTTAACTGACTAGATCAACACCAAAGTCTCATCAGTTTACAACAGTTCAAATAGCTAGATGTAATTGTAATTTAGATGTAATTGTAATTTAGATGTAATTGTAACTGTTAAGTAATTATGCTGACAGTTTATTCTCTTGCACTTCTCACTTGTGAAATTTATGGAGGATAGGGATAGTAATATTAGAAATTAGGTCAGTATAAATCTACTTGTTTTGGGCCCCAAACAGCAGAAATATCATTATCAGATTACCTCTAAACTACTTCTTCACATTATAAAATAACAATAGAATAACAACACTTACCAGCATAAAGGGTCCCAGCTAGCAGACAAAAATAAAGCAGGTTGTAACTCAATACAAACCCTGCTGTATTTACTAGCCTTCCCACGCAAGGCCGGATGTGACACATGGTCATTTTAATGTGGGTATTCCCGGCCATATAGCCGGGCCAAAAATATGTCTGTCTATTTTTACCGAGTCGTGATTCTACCCTTCGGCGGAACCACGACTGGGTTTGTGCTCTCTGCTCGGCGGCAGAGAGCTGACAGTGTTATAGAGCAGTCATCCTAAGATGACTACTTCAATACAAACCCTGCTGTATTTACTAGCCTTCCCACGCAAGGCCGGATGTGACACATGGTCATTTTAATGTGGGAATTCCCAGCCATATAGCCGGGCCAAAAATATGTCTGTCTATTTTTACCGAGTCGTGGTTCTACCCTTCGGCGGAACCACGACTGGGTTTATGCTCTCTGCTCGGAAGCAGAGAGCTGACAGTGTTATAGGTTTACAGAGCAGTCATCCTAAGACGACTGCTTCAATGCAAGCCCTGCAAACTATGACTAGGATCAGGCTAGTATTTATACAGAAATGCTTCCACTCATTTACCAACAGCCAATCACAGCAATGGACTATCCCACTGAAGCACAATGAAATGCTCCAGGGTACCATAAATAGTTCTCTTTCTCAAGGTGGATTATTCTGGTCTCAGATTGTTCTACAACTGAGTGCTCATCTTAACAACGTAATTGTTCTACACATGTGTCATACACGGCTGATTTCTCTAGAGGTAAAATTCTTTTGTTCCATCCTCTTTCACCATTTATTCTTCTTCTAACTCAGAGTTATCAGGTTTATATCCTTTTGACCAGGATTTGAATCTCTGGTGTAAACATTGGATTCGGCTAACATCAAGTTTCTTTG
This sequence comes from Ascarosepion bandense, assembly GCA_037127315.1. Lineage (NCBI taxonomy): Eukaryota > Metazoa > Mollusca > Cephalopoda > Sepiida > Sepiidae > Ascarosepion > Ascarosepion bandense. The sequence goes on along the minus strand of JBBBDQ010000328.1, from coordinate 7,502,631 downwards.
TGTCAATTTTTTGATTGGCCAAAATGTTTTTAATATCTGGCATTCCTTTCTTTTTTTTTTTATATATATATAATTCTACTCCAACAGCTTCTTTTCTCGCACTTCCGGCCTGTGGAATTCCCTTCTGTTTGTAGCTGCTAGTGAAGCAAGTAATCTCCAAGAATTTAAATATAAAGTCAATAGTCATCTCCTATCTCACTAACCTGCCTTGTCACTCTCATGCTCCTTTCTCCATCCACTCCACTCTCATCAGTATTCTCATCCTTCTCTTACCCACTTCCTGATACTCCCTATAGCTTGTCACTCCTTCTCATAACTTTTCTCCTATGTAACCCCCTGCAAAACTGGCAGTAAAATGCCTTGCCTAGTGTGATATGATTAAAAAATAAATAAATAAAAAATAATACAAGTTACGTATAAAGACTTTCTGAGTTTTGGTAATTATCAGTCTCACATCATTGGTTCCACCAGGTCTGATCTTCATGGCTAGCATGTGACCATGCTACCCACACTTCTTCTGTATTCATTTGTCAAGAAGTTCCACACAAAGAGCTTTTTCCTATGAACCACAGCTCTATGGGACAAACTCCCAAGAGGATGCTTCCCTGATCACAACAATCTTGATCTGTTCAAGTCTAGAGTCAAATATTATCTTTTCTCATATATATATAGACTACCCCTTAATGTAACACCCTACCTTGAGTGGTCCCCGGGCCTTATACAGAGTAAACCACACTTTTTTTTAAAAAAAAAAGATACTTGTGCATAGGTTCCATTGTTCATATCAATCATGATATTTTTAGTTGACCATGTCGGGACTTTGTCAGGTTGCATGTAAGGAGCTTTTAAATATTTTCTGATTCAACCAACCCTAACATATACTTTATTGCAGGAACTTAGTGATTTTGGGATTAATGTTTTATACCCACTGTATAAGACAAAACCATACTTGATAGAATCTTCTCCAAGGCTGGATATATTTTTGTAGGATTTGGATGAAGACTTGTCTGATACAGCTTTCAAGTTCTTATAGTTAGATAATTGCAAAGATGTTAATTTGGTGATTTGGTTATCAGCATGTGTTTTAGATGAATCAGCCACACTTGAATGAGATTTGGATTCTGAAGTTTTTTTGAATTGGTTGGAACAACAGAAGGCATATTTGCAGAAAATTTCTGCTCTTGTTGGGAAAATTCTTTTTGTTTCTTTGAAGTATTTTATCAGAAGACGACTTTGGAGAGTTTGAGTGACTTACTTATAAAAGAGGTGAACCTGATGAGCCTCATGTTATCCGCCCATCTAGTTTTTCTGAATCATTAGGGCTGGGAGAAGCAGGATGAGAATTTTGTCATATTTGTACCTTGTTTCTTTTGTTTTTATTTGCACCATAGTTTACATGTCCTGGTCAGTTCTGCATAGTAGATATGTGCTCTGTATAGTTTTGACTTTTGATTAGGGTGCAAAGATCTTATAGTCACAGTTTATTCTAATATTTTGATTTTGTGTAGAAGGTACTATTTTGGTACTTTTCTCTTGAGAGTTGTAACATAGATGTGCTGTTAATTACCAAAGGCACAAGTTTGTCAGAAAATTTTCCTAATTCTGTTTAGGATATTTCTGTCCAAGTAGTTATGATTAGCACTAATTGTTGAGGCAGTTCCTGATTAAATTTGTACCTAACAATTTCTTTGATCACATGTATACACATAGTTATAGACATCATGCTTTGGATATAAACTGATGTCCAGCTATTGTGGTAGTTTTCATCAGCTCCTCTGAAATTCATGGTTTAGTCGTAAGCTGATAGGACAGATTGTTTTGTCTGCTCATAATCTTTTGACTGTACAATAGGGGCAGGTAAATTTGTAACTACGTTGGGTAGCATATATGGCTGACAACTCATATCCAAAGATACCTGTTTACTAATGCTAGCTGATCCATAATGCAGACGCCTGCTCAGGCACATTTACATTTTTTCAACTGCCACAGAGCCCACCTGTGGCTTCTACTGCAATTATGCTGAGTGGACCATAGTTACTTTTTTTCTGGGAGAGAGCACAGTGTAACAGAGAGACCCCCCTCCCAGTGGATTTATTAATCAACAGTTCTAAAGGATTGAGATGAAGGTACTAATTAGTTGAGTAGAAGGGATTCCAGAGTAATACCAGAAATAAGTTTGTTTTTTTATAATTATTTCTGGAGTTGTGTTATTAGTTAATTAAGTGTAATAATTACAGAGTGATTAACAGACAGGTTTGTTAAGTAAAGTTTATGATAAATGTTGATTCAGTAAAAGTATGATAAATGGTGAGTCAGATTTCTTGTGTAGTCTGAATGACCAAATCCAGCCAAGTCTACAGATGAAATAAGTGGTTTTGGCAAGACTCAGGTAGAAGATGTTTAGGGAAAAACCCACTGGGAACTCCAAATTCATTTTTAGTACCACTTCAGAAATAGTCTCCCACAGAGATTCAGAGATTAGGTGAACGCGCATAGTGGTCAAGGCAATTTGCATATTAAAATTCGTGGGTGGTGCCTAAAAATTGTTTAGCTATGCCTTGCTCTTTATAAGCGGTCTGCACACTGGAGTTAAGCAGAATGAGGTAGATTAGCAGAGACCAAGAAGAGTCCAATGAGAGATTGGCAGAGATCGCAAGAAAATGAGAGATCAAGGGAGAACACGGCAAAAACAGTTGGGGGAATCGGCTGGTCTAGTCAGATTCGAACTAAGACAGATAGAGCCTGTACGAATCTAAATAACTTTGTCAACAAAGCTGAGAAGAGAAACTGCTATTTTGTTGTGTATAGATGAAGATCCATGAAATTACCTCCCTTAGATCAGTTGGATTTATATCAGACTGTTTTGCGTCTTTCTCTCTCTGTAACTTTCCGCCCCAAATGAGTGAATGTTGTTAAACACACTTTGTATTCGTGTAATTTGTTTGGTAGTGACATAAAAGCAGTAGTCTTAAAAGACTCTTTGTACTGGAAGTGTTGCTTATATTTCTTTTTCTTCATGTCCTTGTGGTTGCGACAAGAACTTATTCTGCATGAATAGTGATTTCTTTCAGTGTGGAACCCTGCCATCTCGTCTTTTACCATTGGGCTGTCCTGAGGGACCCGGAAACTACTATTCAGATCAAAAATTCACAACATGGCAAATGGTAGTGGTTCGCTCAGCTCACTGGAGAAGGACTGAGTGGTTTTAAGTGGAGAGACTGGACATAGTTTCCGGCAGCAGGGCATCTATGTTAGACAGGGTCTAACATGAACAACAGTTTGAACAAAGCAAGGACACTTAAACCCTTAACCCTTTGTGCTATCACAACTATCAATGGCTTCCAAAGAGTCCCATCTACCTGATGTTTTCAGCCACTTACCAAAGGTGCTGCATGCTGGGATTGCCTCCTATAGATTAATAGCATCTAGATCCTGACAAATTGACCATGGTGAGATTCGAACCTGAGACTTAGTTTCTCAAATGTTCTAACCACTTAGTCATGTACCCGATGCATTGAGTGGTAGTGCGCTTATTCAGTCAGTTAAGTGCCATACATGATACATGCTTGGGTGATCATGTCTCGAAAGAGACATGACTGACTGGGCAGAAGATTATCCCACAGTAGGTTGCCATTGCTTTCTGCGGTAGAATGGTTGCTGACCAAGGCTATAGAACCAAATCTATCCTGTTATTTAACCCATAACTGGAAGGGATAGGTGGATTAATACCTTTCCCAAGGGTATTTGTGCATAAGTGAATGCAATGAATTCGGCTGGAATTCAAACTTGGCTTCCTGATTTCTCATTCTGTGCTGATATCCAATGCACCACAACACACATCCAGTGCGCTTATTACTATGTAAAATTTTGCATTCTCAGTTGTAACTTTTAAGTTTTGTTTAACGACATATTAACCTCTGTGGATTATTTAATGCCAAAAAAGGTGGAGTTTTAGGGTATTTTTTTTAACGTTCAGTTATAGTGAGAAAGTTGATTTAGTCAGATTTTAATGAGAATTTTTTGTTTTTATTATTTTTTTTTTTAGAAAACTGAAAATGTCTTCTAGTTTAGTATTTAAAAATGTTTAGCTGAAAATAATTTTTTCCTTCAAAAATGTATTGTTGAGAATATTTTTCAATAAAAGTCTATTTTTATGTATCAGTTATATATCAGTTAAGTGCCATATGTGATACATGCTTTGAGTGATCATGTCTCGAAAGAGACATGACTGACTGGGCAGGAGATTATCCTGCAGTAGGTTGCCATTGCTTTCTGCAGTAGACTGGTTGCTGACCAAGGCTATAGAACTCAGTCTGTCCTATTATTTAATCCATAACTGGAGAGAAGAGATGGATTAATACCTTTCCCAAGGGTATTTGTGCATAAGTGAATGCAAGGAATCCAACTTTATTTCTATAAAAGCGTATTTTCATACTTTCTTAGTGTTTTGACACCAGTTTGGGGGCTAACTATTTGCCCATAGTTGGGACCCTAAACATTGCTATCACTCAAGTCAGGGTGAACCTAGGAACAACAGCAATTAAGAGGTTGTTCCAAGCTTCTCACAACCTCTCAATCAGAGGCCTTGCTGTCGGATGCAGTTTACTGTCACGCCCATGACCAGGACCTTGTAACTTTTCTGAAATGAAAGTGTTTCTTTGATAGTGAACCAACCCCATCCTACCATGTTCGTTTCCATAAATTGGGGAGGTGTAATGAGAACCTGATACATTTACATTTCTGGTGACATGTTTTTTTTTTTTTTTTTTTTTTTTTAATATGGTAAAATGAGAAAAATATAGACAGACAAATAGAACAATAAGTGAAGGTAACAACTCACCATTTGTTGCTTGCTTGCTTAGGTTTTCTTGCTGATAACATGTTTTGTTGATTTGTTTTTAGGTTGAATGAATACTTCTTTTTTATGATGAAATTTGGAGTTTCTTTTTTCTTGTTCCTTTTTCCTGTGAATTTTTGGTGTGTCTAATGTTCCGAAAATTTCAGTTTGTGCATTCACATCAGAAGGTTGTGTGTTCATATCACGTCAGGAATTCACTAATGTTGTAGGTGTTGGCAGGATCTTCCTCACTGGAAATTTTAAAGTAAAACAAGCTCAAAGGTTTAAAATAAATAATATATTTTCTTTAGAGTGAGTCCTTCAGTATAGCAAAATGTTCACTTATAAGGCGGATATTGGTAGCAGCTTGGAGAAATGTCCATTAGTGATGTTTTGAAGTCAGACTATGATAAGGATAATAGTAATTTTAGAAATGTTGTGTCAGTCTACTGCTTTTCTCAGTCCCAAGCAGGGCAGAAATATCATTGGCAGATGAGTTCTTTACCTGTTCCCCATGGCTGATTTCTCTGCGGTCACAATCCTGTTCATCACTCTTGTCGTCTGTTCTTTTTCTATCTCAGAGATGTCAGCTTGTACCCTTTTAACTAGACTCCAAGATTCTGGTGAGGGCATTGTTTTTGGTTAGCATCAGGAAACAGTTCTTCTTTCAAAACACAATGATTGGCTGAACAGGAGATATGAAATTATCATACTCTTCTGATATTGATAAGTCAAAACGAGATATCAGAATTATGACCTTTTTGTACATCTTTCCCCCAAAATAATCTTAGTTGCTAAAGAGAAAAAAATTAAACATTCTTTTAAAAAATGGTTCGCACTCGAAAATGGTGTTTAGATGGAATTTTCTTTGTATTTCAAAGATTTCTTTATTCAGTAGAAACTTTTATTAAGAAACTCTTGTAATGGAAATTATTTCAAAACTACACTGAAAAAGTGCATGTAATTTAAAAAAAAAAAGAAAATGTTTAGATTCTTTCTCCTGATTCGGAAAGAAAATTTGTTTTATTAAAATGTACATTCATGAATTAAAAAAAAAAAGTTGAAGTTTCATTGAATTATTTTTATAGAATGTGGGCCAAATGTTCACAGTTGATAACTTTCTTAACTGAAATAAAATCTTCAGGAATTTTTCTTTTTAAAACTGTAAAAAAATTGGTCAAACATCTGTCAGTCAGTTAAGTGCCATATGTGATACACACTTGGGCAATGAAATCTTGAAAGAGACATGACTGACTGAGCAGAAGATTTTCCTGCAGTTGGTTGCCATTACTTTCTGCAGTAGACAGGTTGATACCCAAGGCTATAGAACTCAATCAGTTCTGCAATTTAACTCATAGCTGGAGGGAGAAGAGATGGATTAATACCTTTCCCCAAGGGTATTTGTGCTTAAGTGAATGCAACAAATTCAACTGGAATTCAAACTCAGTCGCCCCAAATTAGAAAGTGTGCCCTAGATTCAGAAAAAATGTGTGTATGGGAAGGTTCTTCTCACGCCAATATTTTTCCAAAAGTATTTTCATTAAAAAAAAATAAAAATGTAAATTAAAAAAAAAATCTATACACTGATTTAGTTAAATAAATCATTATATTTTCGTTCGAATAGGATAATTCCCTGATTTTTGACAAATATTTTAAAATAGGAAGTAGCATTCACTTCGGGGGTGGGGGGAAGCATCCATGTAATTGATTTTTTTCTTCAATAGAAAGTATGACGAATTCCATAACGTTTAAATTCGTTTTGTAAAAATTCAACATTTAATTCCTAATTATCTCCCTTGATATTCACTCTTTTTAGCAGAAGGCATTTCTTTGTTTTTTTATCGAAAAACGAGCGTTTTAAAATCAAAACTTAACCGTTAAATCGTTAAAAATTCTATGTATTTAAGATTTTGTTGTTTCTTTTACATTTCTTATGTTTTATTCTTCTACAAAAGGCAAATGAAAGAAGTAAGTACTGCGTTAATTTATTTGTTTTTTAGTGTCACTCGTCCCGTTTTTTTATTTTTGTACTTATGTTGTATTGACGACTCTCAGAAGAGAGATGAAGAAAAATAAGCATTTCTCTTAATTTAACCGTTTAATGTTTGTTTATAAACAGTACGAATGTTATAGTTTTTTTTCTTCTCTTATGTTGACTTCTGTCATCTGAAGAAAACATAGCATGTCATATTGTCATCAATACAATTAAGACTCCAAGACTGTTGGCCACATTGACGTCTCATGAGGTTGACAATTTAAAAAAAAATTACATGAACATTTGTAATGGCCATATAATGACTACATAATAAATAACCTCTAAATGTTTAAAGAAAACAGACATTAAGTAGGTACTACCACCGATTCGCTTAAAAAATACCATACCATGATAAAAAAAAAAAAATCCACAAACTACTTATCGTCAAATTATTTCAGAGAAAGACCAAAGGATTTTTATTATTAAATTATAATTTTTTTTTAACCCTTTGAGAATAGGTACCTCGTGGTGAAGTGGATGTCTGAAAGTTTCATTAAAATCAGATAATTAGTTGATTTTTGCAAAAATTTTCAAATTAATGTATCTTTCAACGCCAAAATACAACTTGACTTGCGTAATGTTTTCCTTAATAGTTACATCATGTAAATCAGTGTGAATAGCTAATGGAAAACAGAAAAAGAAATTTTAACTGAAATTTTGAACATGTTAGAAAGGATTAAAAAATTCAGAAAAATAATGGCAACAAAATTTGATCTTTTCTCTTAATAATAGCGTAAACATTTTGATGATAAAACTTTGTTTTTATTAAGTTTGAGTTCTTTTAACATCATGCTATGTTGTTTTTCAGCAACTGCATGGAGGTACCTATTTAAAAGTATCTTTTAATCATGGAGGTCATGTTTCTGGCCTGTGAAGTTAGTGATGACAGCTAGATGCATTGATAAGCTAAGTATGATTGACCAAAATTGACATAATTGTCCAATTTTTTTCCTGTAAAGGAAGGAAACTGTGAAACACATGATCTTTTAATGTCACATACAAAATATCATACTTAAAAAAACAATCTTTACACACATCCAAAGAAAAGTTTTAAATTATTTTAAAAATATTTTGGCTTGAAGATTTGTATTAAGCATTTCAAGTAAAAATGTTAACAAAATAATATGTTAATTTAAATCTGATATTAAAATCCTGACAAAGTTTCTAAATTTGATATATCAGAAATGTTACATGAAAAAAGAAGAAAGATTTGATGAAAAAGATGATGCATTTTGCCAATTTAAGGCTTTGTGTGTATTCATGGATGTTCAAGTAAAAGATGAAAAATTCCGATAAAAAAAAAAAAAGAATTCAACTTCTATCTGAAAAATACTGGGATAATTTAAAATCTTTCAACTTGAACTAAGAAATGTATTAACAACTTTTTGAAAGTCATTCTTTCACTTTGTTTTCAAGGGAAACATTAGCTGAAGGTAAAAGTAATAAATTTCATTTTTTTATTTAAACATCACGAATACACCCACATACTTTTTTATCTCTTTCATTTTGGATTTGATGAAACCTTAAATTGACGAAATGCTTCATGTTTTGGCTAGATTTTTTTTTCTCTTTTTATGCAACATTTCTAATGTAACAAATTTAAAAAATAATTATTTTTATTCAGGTTAATCCAATTTTTAATCAACTAGTCATACTAAAATAAAGTTTTAGAAAATTACATTTTTTTTTTTAAGGATTTTTTAATAACAAGAATTATGTTGTATTGTCATGAGGTATACATATTCTCATTCATAGGTGAAACACTTGAGAATTAGGGATGCAAACCTGTGATGTATAGTTATATCTTGATGTATGAAATATTTGATTGTGTTCCTTGCATTACTTTTTGACTCACCCTTATAATAAACAATATAAACGATAATTGAATAAATAATAATAATTGACTCACCCTTATAATAAACAATATAAACAATAATTGAATAAATAATAATAATTGACTCACCCTTATAATAAACAATATAAATGATAATTGAATAAATAATAAATAAATAATTGAATAAATAAAAATAATCACCACTTTTCTTATTTTCTGTAAATTATTGTTTTCAAGGAGTGATTTAAAACAAAAACATCTCCATTCACTATCTCAACAGCATTCTATTTCATCTGACCCTAACCACTTTGGCATGGTTCTTAAAAGACAACTACTGTGCATTTATTTTCCTGAGCTGAACTAGTAAAGAAGAATCATGGCCAGGTGTCCGGAGGTTGTGATTTTTATTTAGGGATAAAACAGCCAATGAAACAGATACCTAAAACTTTTCTATATTTATATGCTAGTGTCACTTTGTGATACTCTTTCACACTCTAATAATATAATTTATCAGCTATTCTTCCTTCCATTTTAACCACATTTCACTTGTTTATTTTCAGTTTTTTATGCACTAAATAAAAAGGTTACATTTTAATTAATTAAAGACATTTTTTCCTCTTGTAAAAAAAATGTCATGTGTAGGTGCTTCTTTCACAGCAAAAGACAACTGAGAATTTTTGTTTAAGAATAACAGCTTCAAGTTTTTTTTTTTAGCTTTAATAGAGATTTCACTTATAAACAGTAAATGACTTGTATGTTTAGACCAGCATTTCTCAACTGGTTTGCCCTGGCAGGTAGACAGTTAACAGGAGTAATTTATGAATTATTTTTATATTTAAAACTTTTCATTTTTTAAAAGCTAGAAACACCAAGTACATGACTTCTATACCAAAGTCAAGTTTTTGTCATTTGATATTTTAAACTGGATGCTAACTTATTTAATCTTTAAGTAGATAATCCTTCCCCTTCTTCAAGGGATTTAAATCAGTCATTATCAGCTTCTCTAAAAAAAACATATTTTTCATGAATGTTTTCAAATGAAAGTTGTACTGCTAATCTTTGCAAATGCTAAACTAAAAATGAGAACCATTAGAAGTAATTTTCTTCTTAAACTGACTATAGTGGATGACAGGTCAAGCTTTTAAAGACCTTGATCTTACTTAAATGCAATTACATCTTCAATTCTGGCCAATTGATCAGTGGATACCCAGACACTGCTACACTACTTTTCAAATCTCTTTAAAACTACTATAGTGGATGACAGGTCAAGCCATTAAAAATTTTCATCTCTAATCTTTCCTTATTAAAGTTTAAAATGTACACCAGAGTTTTTGTAATTCTACAAGTGCACCCTGAATTAAAAAATGTTGAGAAACACTGGTTCAGACTAGAATTAATGTTAACTGGATTTCTATGAAACTTTAATAAATATTTCAAGTGTAGATTTTTAGCAACATATTTGTATGCTCAAGTTAAGCATAAATGTACAGGTAAAAATTCAACTAATTTTGATATCCTTCAGAGAGCTGAATTTGAATTCTATTTGGCTTCATTACATTCATCTATGTGCAAATAAATATATGAATCCATCTCTTCACCCCTAGTTATGGGTTGCATAGCAGGACGGGCTAGGTCCTATAGTCTTTGTTGGCAACCAGTCTATCACAGAAAGAAATGTCAACCTACTGTGATAAAATCTTTTGCCTAGTCAGTCATGAATCAAAAGAGACATGATTGTCCAAGTGTGTATCACATATAGCACTTAACTGACTGACTATGATGTTGGAAAAAATTAACATTAGTGTTTTTTCCAGATAAATACTTTACCTATCATTTTATGTAGTTTAAAAAATTAGCAACTTGGCTTATACATCAATGAAGAGCATAACCAGTTACAATAACTGACATATATGGTAGAATTCAGTGAACATTGATACCTTGAACATACATTACAGCTTTGAGATTACCTGTCTCAGGGTCTCATCAATAGATTCATTCTCAGTAGATCCCAATGTGTTAGATGCCCTAACCCTTACATTCCACATTACTCCTTGAATTGTCTTGATAGTTTAAAGACTTTGAAAATAAAAACCATTGCTATTTTAACATGCTTTATGAAAAAAGCAACATTCAGCAGAAATCATAACATGTTTTTTTATTGCAATTATCAATTTATTAATGCTATTCAGTTGTTTTTTATGTTTGAAATTCTTTAAAAATCTTGATGTGTTTAATAAACTTATCAATAAAATATGAGGGTAGGCTGAAATGTTCATAGGCTGACTATGAAGGAGTGATGCTAGAGCTGCAAAATCTTGCATGTATTAATTTCAACTTTTTTCTTAATAACTGGATTCTTTGACTGTTCAAAAAAGACTTCAAAAGTTACGAGTAGTGACTTCTCTTAAAAATAGACAAAATTTGGTATCTTGGTGTTATCAAGTACCCACAGAAAAGGGTTTATCTTTCAAGGACATTCATGCTGACACAGTTGCTACGATTGCACGGTTGTATGACGCTCTAGCTTTATCAACAAAAATGAGCAGTTGAATTTTGAAGAGAAAGGGAGAATCTTAATGAGCCAAGGTCTGTACATCATGCAACTGCCACTACCAATGAAAACATTGATCACATTCACCACATAGTGATGGATGACAGGTAACTGACTATAAATCAAATAGCCTATCCTATTAGCATATTCCATGAGAGAGTTGAGAATATTCTACACAATGAACTTGGCTTGTTGAAGGTTTCTGATCAGTGGGTGCCACATCTTCTGACACCTGATCAAAAGTGCATCAGACTTATCACATCACAGAAAAATCTGACATTTTTTGAGGCAGATTAACCTGGTTTCCTAACCCAGTATGAGTATTGCGTTCAACACTTTCAGCCAGAGACAAAGAGATAATTTATACAGTGGAAAAACTCCTCCTCCCCTGCTCCAAAGAAAACAATGGTTGTTTCATCAGCAGGGAAAGTGATGACCTCAGTTTTTAGGATGAAAAAGGCATTGTATTTATTGAACATTTTCAAAAGGGCCAATGGAAAGTACTATACCAAACAGATGACGCAGTTACAAAAGGCTATCAATACCAAACATCCAGTTTTATCAGTCTTTGGTTTCAATGGCTGCTCTGTATGACTGTGGCATTGAACATCTTCTCTGTGTTCCTGGTTTGACTATCATCTGTTAAAGACATTTGCCTGGGAAATTACATTGAGGCTGTCATATCTGCTGTTAATGACTTTTTTGACCAAAAGACTTGAAGTTTTGAACTGTCAGATGTCAGTTTACCTGGAAAGAAACAATGTAGTTATTAATAAGAAGAGTTTAAAATAATGCATGTAAAATTTTGTAGCTCTAGCATCATTTCTTCATAGTCAACTTATAAACCTTTTCAGTCTACTCATATAAGCAGCCTGATTCTGTTTTGAATATAAAAATATTGTTTCAGAAACAAATTTTTGATAGATTTTTTTTCAAAACAAGTAAATGTCTCAGGTTTTAAACATACTTAAAATTACTGAAGAGAGATTTTGTCTCAGAACTGGTGGTGATACCTAACTTGCGTTAATTCCAACATTTTAGATTTACAAAATAATTTTCAGGTAAATCAGTATGAGAACCAATTTTAGAAATAGTGAAAATATTTTTCAAATTTTGACCCTTTAAATTGATGTTTACATTTTGTTGGTTCATTAGAAACTCAATATTACCAGAATTTATGTATTTCACATTGTTCATAACTCCCATCACATCTAGTTCATGAATATTTTGAATCCTGCATTTTCTCTGGTTATCATGAAACCTCATGCTTTGAATTTTTATTGGGAGTCAACTCATATACATTCCATTGTTAATGTGGTTGAAGAAACGAACAGTTCATTTTACTGCTCCAAAAACACCAGACTTCTTTCGTTATCTTTACAATAGTCAGATCCAACCAAAGATAGAGTATTGCTACCATATATAGGCTGGAACAAATGAAGCTTTACTTTCTTGTGGGTATATCCCACTATTCCAAAGAAAAGGTTAGAAAGATAGCCTGCATTATGTTCTTAATAAAGCCCCATGCTTTGAATGTCTACTGGGACTTCTGAACAATCTTTTACTAAAGATGCTAGGAAAATGATCAGTTCATTTTATTCTACTACGTCAAAATTTACCTGACTCCTTTTGCTATCTTTATTATAGTCAGATCAGACCAAAAATGGAATATTGCTACCTTATAATGGCTGCTCAGTCCTTACTTTCAAACCTTGCTAGAGTGATTATATTATATAGAGTGTCTTTTGTTTTCAGAATCCTAATGTTAAAACAAAGATTTTATTACTGCTGTTTTATATGAAACTCAGATATAGTGCTCATGACTAATAAAACTGGCTTGTAACTGTCAACACATCAAAACCAAGTTAGGATCATTCATTCTCACTGATCAGACTCTGAGCTTTTTTCTATGAATGGTTGCACACTTGAGGGTCCCATGTTTTAAGCTTTTATTGAGTTTCAAATTCACTGTAGACCTTGATGATCCATTGCTAAAAATGTTGGAAAAATAATCAGCTCATTCTACCATTCCAGAAAGTATTTGACTTCTCCTGCCATGTTTTGTTTTCAACAGGGTCATATGAGACCAAAAATGAAATTTTGTTGTCTTATCTGGGTTAGAATTGCTTGAGCCACACTTTCTTAATCTCACACTGCTTAAAAAAAAGGTTAGAAAGTCTCCATGACACTCTCAATGAGGCCCCATGCTTTGAATGTCTATTGGGACTCACCTCATATATAATATATTACTAAAGATGCTGGAAAATTATAATAGTCAGATCAGATCAGATCAAAAATGGAGTATTATTGCCAATTATAGGCTGAAGCTGTTCAAATTTAATTTTCCAAACATTTACACAGTTTTGTGGGCAAAACTCATTCTTCTGCAGTTGTTTATCCACAGATGTAATCTGTCACTACTCTATCATTATTTCCATGAAAAATCTTCAGATTATCTCCATTCTTTCATTCTAACAGGCCAGACCTTTACATTTAGGATTTTCCAAGCTATATCAACAGAACTAAATCACCATAATTTCCTCCATATTCCAATTAGAAAAAGAAAGTCAAACTCTTGTTTTTCCCAAAAAATGCTACTTTGTAGAACACATTTCCATGTTGATGTAACACTGAATACTACAATTTCAGCCCCTTCAAGTCAATGGTCAGTTATTATCTGTCCTTCCTATCCTCATAAGCTTCATGTTTCACTACCTCATATCACACACTTCATTCTGTCATAAATATCTTGAGTGGCTCTCGAGTTTTGTTTTTGGGAAATTATGGTAAAAACATACTGTTCACATCTGACTGGTTTATTTTAATTTGACTACATATGATTTTGAATTTAGGATTGAGCTTCTCCTAGTCTGACTGCCACCCACAGTTAGAGAGCCCAGACTACCCTGCTATTTAATCAATAGCTGTGGGAAAACTTACAGTGTCTGTAAATTATTATATTAACCTGTTATATTTAGACAACATTTTATGTATTGTAGGTGAGTAATTTTTGTCTAAATTTCTGGGATGAAGAGTTATCATTATTTACAATATTTATATTCATCTTTGTTGTTGTTTTCACTGCATTTCAGCCATTGTGCTCACTGGCCTTCCTAAGATGCATATCAATCTGGATGACTTTCAGGAAATTCTGAACTGAAGCTATTATTTAATCTATGGGGGTAGACTGTTCTTAGAAAGAGAAGTCTGAACCATAGATTAAATAACGGGTTCTTTTGTGAACTCTCAGTAGGTTATCCTGAGTGATGTTCACATGAAGAAGGTTAGAGAACACAATGACTGAAACATGATAAAAACAACAAAGATAAGGACAATAGTTTGAATGTAAATAATGTTATGTCTTTTCAATGAATCTGTTTTAGATTTTTAGGTGAAGTTATACTACAACCAGGAATAATCACTTCATTTTTGCTATGATTTTTTTCTTTTACTATAGATAAACACCCCATTTATTATTATCACTATTATTATTATTTATATGCAGACTATTTTCTTTATCTTTATCATTGTTGTTACAACATTTCAGCCATTGTACTCTCTTGTCTTCATTAGGTGTATGCTGATCTGTGTAACCTACAGAGAACCTCGAATCAAACTATTTAATCTAACAGTGTAGATTGTTCTTTTTACCCTGCCCATTTCTAGGGATATTTTATCTAGTTCTTATTTTAGTATTGCTCAGTAATTGCTCATCTTGTTTCCACTGAGTCCAAGCACACACTGTCTGGCCCAAAGATTGAACTCACAATTGCTATATCACCATCAACCATCATTTTAAACCACTAGGCTATTTTCTCATGGGATAGTTGTGTGTAGATCTTGGAGCCTTAAGCCTAACTTACCTGCTGATTAATGGAGTAACTGAGCAGTACTAAAATAGGAACTAAGATGAAATATTCCTAGGCATAGGCTGTGGAATGAGAACAATCTCTCCCCGGAAATGAAATAAAGTGTTTGATTTTAAATTTTTTGTAGGTTACTTAGAACAACATACACCAGATGTAAGTTGGATGACACAGCGTCTGAAATGTGACAACAACAAAGATGAGGTCAAGAGTACAAATGCAAATAACTCCTCATCCCAGAAATTCAGACAGATTTGTGTTTTTTGATTATTATAAATGTTAATGTGGATTTCAATTTGCTGCACAAATTCATTGTAAATTGTTCTCCCCTATAGAAGCCAAAACAAAATATGCATGTATCACATTATCTCTTAAAATAAAAATTATTGAAATTTGTAATTTAGATTGCTTTTTTCATGTATTATTATAAATGAAGTATTTCAAATGAAGATATTTTAAAAAATATTTTTTTTAATTTAAAAAATCAATTGGAATTCATATATTTTGTTTTTGATAACATGCTTTTAACACTATCAATATATTTTTTTGTTGTTATAAAACTCACAGAGATGGAGAAATGTAAATGTTTAAATTTAATTTAATTCAGTTGGAAGAACAGTTGTATATAAAGAAAAGTCTATTAATGACTGAACATTGCATATGAGATACTGGAGTTAATGAAAAGAAAGTGATTTCTGATAATGTTATATTTGCAATGCACAAGTCAGCTGTTTTCTTTAATAATGCTCTTCATTCACAGATATTACAGTGGAGAACAATTCATCTGATGGCCACGTGTAAAAATATTGTATAAAGAACAGGAGTTCACATTTAAAGACACACAAGCAAACACATAAACTATCATTTCATCTGTTGAATGATTCTGCATTTGGATGAGGCTTCATGTTTTGAATGTCTATTGAGACTCAACTCATATACAATCCATTATTAAAGATGGAGAATTGTTCATTTTATTTTACTGCTCCAAAAGTACCTGACTTCTTTGCTATCTTTACAATAGTTAGATCAGACTCAAAATGAAATATTGCTGCCTTATACTGGCTGGAGGTGCCCAATTTTCACTTTCCAACTTTGCAAGTGTGATGATATTTCAAAGATTGTATTTCATTTTCAGGATCATAATGATGAAACCAAGATACTATCACTGCTGTTTTATATATTTAATTTAGACATAGTACTCATGACTAATTTCATTTCATATACTGTATTATTCTACATTTGAATGGATTTAACATTTGCAAACATATTTTCAGGCTTAGAATGAACAAAAACTTATCAAGTGTGTGAGTCAGTATTTTTACAAAGTTTGTCACAATAATTATGGAAACACATACTGGTGCAAAACCATCTTGTAAAATAAGTAGATCAGCTTTTTCTGTGAATTCAGAAGAGAAAACACATATACAAACACACACTGGAGAGAAACATTTCAGGAAACGCATGCGAATACATCCTAAAGCAAAGCCCCATTGTTGTCAAGTGTGTGGATCGAGATTTTCAGAGAGTTACAGTTTAACAAAACACATGCGAACACACACTGGGGAGAAACCATACACTTGCCAAATGTGTGGGTCAGCATTTTCACAAAGTTACAGTTTAAAAATACATATGCGAAGACACACAGGAGAGAAACCATACTCTTGTCAAATTTGTGGGTCTGCATTTTCACAGAATCGCAGTTTAAAAATACATATGCAAACACATTCTAGTGAAAATCCTTACATTTGTGATGTATGTGGATCAGTATTTTCACAGAGTACAAATTTAAGAAGACACATTCGAATACACACAGAAGGGAAGCCCTACTTTTGTCAAGTATGTGGATCAGCATTTTCAGAGAGTTATGGTTTAACAAAACACATGAGAACACACACTGGGGAGAAACCATACTCTTGTAAAATCTGTGGATCATCATTTTCACAAAGTTACAGTTTAAAAATACATATGCGAACACACACTGGAGAGAAACCATACTTTTGTCAAATCTGTGGATCTACCTTTTCACAGAGTTCCAGTTTAAAAATACATATGCGAACGCACACAGGTGAAAATCCCTACATTTGTGAAATGTGTGGATCAGCATTTTCACAGAATTCACTTTTAAAAGTACATATACAAATACACACTGGAGAGAAACCCTACTCTTGTCAAGTGTGTGGATCAGCATTTTCAGAAAAGTCCAATTTAACAAAACATGTCCGAACACACACGGGAGAGAAACCATACCCTTGTCAAATGTGCAGGCATGCATTTTCAAAGAATTCCAGCTTAACAAAACACATGCGAACACACACTGGGGAGAAACCCTATTCATGTTAAGTATGTGACTCCTTATTTTCAGAGAGTTCTAGTTTAAAAAGACATATGCGAATACACACCAGAGTGAAACCATTTTCTTGTAATTTGTGTGGATCAGCATTTTACCTGAATTCATACTTTGAAACACATATGAAGACACATACTTAAAAGAAAATTATATCATACTGTTGTATACCTACCTATATTCCATAATGGTATGTTCCTATCCTCTTAAATATGTGGACACTATTGAAGTTGAGTAGAGTGATTTTACTGACTAGTAGCTCACTAGCAGTGTATCTACTTTATGCAATGTGCAAGTCTTGTACTTGTTTATATACTATTATTCACAACTTTCATTTTGATGATTACTCACATGGTAACCTTTTAGGGATACAACACATATATGGTGTGTAGATTATTATTTTCACATGGTTCAAATTTAAAAATACTTATTTAAAGTGAAAGAACTCATTTTCACAAAAATATATGTATGTCTCAGTATTTTGAAATAGTACATGTTTAAAAGATCTGCAAATACATTCTGGTGTCAAAACCATATGCCTGTAGATTATCTTCTACTGATCCATTAAAAAAATGAACACATCAGATAGTAACTGTATGTCTATATATGTGAGGGTTAACTTTAACAACTCACACAGATAAATATATTTGAAAATATCTTTTTGGATTGGATGTTTTCAACAAATTAGCACTGGGTCAGATAAATTTGTTTTTTATTATTTATTTTAATCCTAATATTCATCATCTATTTTAACAAATCTCTTAATATATTCTTCATTGTTCACCAGGTTTTTGAACCTTACTCAATGAGTGACAGTAATGAGCAATGATTATCATGAGCACTTCATTTGCTGAGCCAATTCCCTAAGATATAATCTCATTCAATCAGTCCACATTGAACTGATCAGTGGAGAGCTTGTGAAGTTGGAGTTCTTCTTGAAGCATAAGAACCATTTATGTGTAGTTCTTTCTATAATAGCACCTTTTCCTTACACAATTATCAACAGCTTTGGTAGCTTTAGTGAAAGCAAACAGTAAATCATTTTGTGATTGTAATCATTTTCATTAGTTTCTATTTGTTTTTTTCCCCTCAGGATTATTTGTCCATTCTTTAGCAAGAATTCAAAACAGATTTGTGTTGTAAGTTGAAGCTGTTTTTTTTTTTGTTTTTTTTACCAGATTCCAATAATAAAATGAAAAGTTAGCTAAATTATTTGTAACAGTGCAATTTAAATAAACTGATGAAAAATAAATTATTTACTGGGTTGTTTTAACAGAGTTTTTGTTTTCTCTTTTTTTTTTTTTTGTTCAATTGAAGCTACAAATTCAGCAGGTAAGCAGGCCAGAAGAGGCATAAAAGCTCTATATAATGGGTTATTACATGAATTTTGAGGACATTTGACTATAACTTGGTAAAAAAATTGTACTTTCCAGATGGTTGAGGGCTTATTAGAATCATATTGGCAGGGCCATTCAGAATAAGGACAAAATTTTTATATTTAGGCCCCAAAATTGGAATCATTTCAATAAAGATATTGTTTAGGAGGTGGTTCAGGAATTGTTTAATTTGTATTAGCGAGGCCATTCTGAAAGTGACAAGTGTTTTGGAATTTTCCTAAAATCTGAAGGTCAGGCTAAATTTTTATGTTTCATATTAGACTCCCCACCCAATCAAAAATTGGAATAATTTGACTTTGAATAAGAATTAGTGTTAGTTAGAGCTTGTTTGGATTAGATTGCTAAGGCTATTTTTGAAAATTACAAATTTCTGAATTTTTTTAAATATGTGAATCTGAGGCTGAATTTTGATGTTTGGGCATAAAAATGTATATTTTAGTTTAAACCTTGAAAGTGTTTTGTGCTTGTTAGACAAATAGGATGACTTAAAAAAACTGAGTTTATTCATCATCTGAGATTTTGTTCTACTTGCCTAATGCATAGCTGATGCTAACCTCTAGGAGGTGACTTGTTTCACCTTCTTGGGCTAACATTCTCTGCTAACTTAAAGTGGAAAAACTATATTGAATCCATTGCTAAGTCTACTGCTAAGAAAATTGATTCACTGTGTTGTGCAAGACAATTTTCTCTTCAGAATCTATCTTACAAATTTATAAATCCATGCCTCAAATATTGCTGCTACATATGGTCTAAGGTTCTTGCTTTATATTCTCAATAAAATCAAAAGATGAATCAACAATGTTATTGGTGTTGATCTGGCATCTCAGCTTCAGTTAATTTCCCATTATTGTGAAGTTGTTTTCCTGTAACTTCTTTAAATAATTTCATGTTAATTTTTCAGATGAGCTCTTTGCTATGGTACTTCAACTATGAATTCTAGATGAGCAACAAGGTTTCATCAGTTTATAGCTGAATTGTCTAGATGCAACCATAAGTTTTGTTAACAGTTTGTTTTCTCATTTGTGGGACTCTCTTCCAGCTCTATGCTTTTCAGTCAAGTTTGATCTTCAAAAATTTAAATGCAATATTGATCATTATCTACTATTTTCCTGTTCTTAATCCTCTATTATTTCTGAATAATGCTTCTGTTTTCTAATTTTCTCACATCCAGTAACCTCTTGTGTTTAGTGGCTTTACTACCTTATATGGGGTTAATCTGATTTTAAAAAAAAACAACCTGACAGTCTCAAAATACTATCTGTATTAACATAAAGATATTGGCATGTCTTCCCAAAGTGCCAGGAGTCAGTTCCATATTTGTGCCATATAATTATATATTAATGATCCAAGAAAATATTATTTGAATATTTGTCATATTCATTTATACCATAAAATATAATATTACATAATTTTTTTTTATTTTATATTGACTGTGGTATTGCTGAGGTTGCAGTACAAATGATGTGTGCTGAAGTATCTACAAACACAATATCTGTGCTAATGAATATTAAATACAAACAAGACAAACATAAATAATATAGAACAACAATAACTAGAAAGAGAAGTGAGGATAAGTTGTTAAAGTCACAGAGAACACAGTCTGATAATAATCATCAATGACACTCCAAATTCTTGACTGCTATTAATGTTCATTTATATGGCTATTCCAGTCCACAGACCATTCCATATCTGAGAGTGCTAGAGGTGTCTCAGCTGCTCTACAACATTGATTTTGTAGGAATATATGTCCATAAAAATGTTTTTTTGGTATTCCTTGTGTTGTTCTCATACAGTCACATGCCACATTATCATGATGGTGTTGTCATATGTATTTTAGGTCATTGTTTTATGGTTCATTATATTGCATTTGTTAGTTGTGTAGCAATGACTTTTAACATGAGTGTGTAATTGAAAAATGAAACCATAATAAAAATAAAATTGAAATGAAAATGTTAAAAAAAGAAAGCTGTGTTAGATATCTCGGCAGTTACCCATGGCATGGAATGTGACTGCTGTTTTTTTGTTTCTTGGAAACTCTCTGTGTACTATCAATAATTGACTCATGTATCAGTGCCAGTATGCATAGCACACTTTGAATATCATTGTTCTATATAACCTTTACTTTTTGGATATGTGTAAGTGTAGCAAGCCCTTACTAATAGTTTTGAGAACAGGAATCTGTCTTTGCCACTATTACGCATTTGGAAGATGTTATGATTTGACTAACACAGCATAACAGCCTCTGCAGGACCATCATGTAAGTGGAGATGGCACTCAAGAAGGGGTTGGGCAATGGGCATGACAATGCCAGAACTGCTGAGAGCCACTACCAACAGATCATTCCAAGGAGGTGGTTTGTTTCTTCTGTTCTTAGACTCCCTATTTCTAACAATTGAAACAGTCAAGAGGCTGATGATGATGAGCCTTAATTTTTTTTTTTTGTAATAAGTTTAAAATTTTTTTGAAGGGGATAAAAATTCATTGTTTTATTTGGGGAGGTAGGATTTTTCTGTCAAAAACACAGAAAATCCTTAAAAGTAGTTTTTTTATGATTTCTGCAAGTTTAAAGGATTAAAATATCAAAACATAATAAATGTGTATTTTTCTATACTTCTGAAATGTGGTAGTATTTACATTATTTACATTGTCCTCAAGGACACATGGCCCAGTTGATATAAGTGTTGGTTGGTTCCAGTGTCTTGACTCGAAGAGTTGTGAGTTCAATACCAGGCTACAGCAGTGGTGAACAAATAACTTAGTTGAGTTAAAGTGAGATAACTACATAGCTACTGGAAATAGCATTGCACATGGAATGAGAATGATATACCACAGTGATTGACATAAAGGGTTGGGTTCGAAATTCATACACTCAAAGAAGGCCATGGCGTACAATGCTGAAATGTCTGAACAATGTAAATAATATAATAAATGTGTCCTTTTTAGGAAGTCTGATTTATTGTCTAAAGAAATTTCTTGCTCATTTAAACCTGTTTTTTATACTGCCTACTGAGAAATGCATTAAAAAATTGGTTGATGTTTTTTTTGTACAAGCTTTCTGAAAGCCATAATTTTTGATTAGTTAATGATCTGAATAACATTTAGAAAGGCTTTGAAAGCTACAATTGTTCAAGATTTAGAAATGTCTTGATCTTGCTTAAAAGTAGCAATTTAAAAAGTGTCTGAATCTGTGATACTATGAACACCCACATACAAAGTGCAGCATAAATGCTGTTATTGAATTTCATATGAATTAAACTACTAAATTTTGGTCATTACATTGTTTACACACCCAACAATGTATAAGACTTGTTTTCTAGTTTTTTATTATTTACTGGTAAGAAAGTCTATAGAAATTAAAAGTAAGTATATTATTCAGTCACATGAAAAAAACTGACTCCATCTGAGATTTTTAAACTGGAAAACAACTTCGAATCATCAGAATCAGAAAGGACAATTGATCAATATAACAATACTCCTTCCATCAAAGATAGGCTGAGACCCGGACGTTTTTGCACCTCCAGAATACCAAAAGTCATTAAAAATATGTGTGAAAATAATTAGGCTTAAATGAAGGTTAAGGAAGATGGAACATTGGAGGTGACCATGTAGAGGCTGTGTCAAAATTATTTAGGGATGTCACCCTACAAGATAACTAATAGATAGCTCCTTTCAGCTACCACAATGAAAATATTCAAAGAAGGTGAGCAGTTGCTGACATGGATTCATGATGTCATGCTGTGAAACACAATTTTCACTGATGGGAAACTATTCACTATTTAACAGACTTTTAATCATCAAAATGATTGTGTTTTTTAACAAGTTGTCAGTTCCTGCCATTTCAGGAAAATGCCCCAGAACCCAGCATCAGCTAATATGTGGACAGTTATTTCAGAAAGAGGATAGTCTCCTCTGGTTTTCATGTCACAAGGAGTAGAGTTCAATAAGGAAGTGTACAAAGTGGGCATTTTGGAATGTTCACTCAAGTCATGATGCAATGCCACTGATGAACATTAGACACTTCAACAAGATGAGGTGATGAGCCATACTGCTTGTGTAACACCAACGATGAATGGCCTCCCTCATCACCAGATATCAGTGCTTTTGACTACTGTTTGTTGGCAGTTCTTGAGAGTCAGGCCTGTTCTACTCTGCAGCACAATATTGAAGCTCTGAAGGCAAAATTCAAAGAGAGTATGGGATAAAATAACTATGAAACTGTGTATGCCACCATCAATGACTTTTCCCAAAAGACTTTGACGTGGAGTGAAGGCCAAGGGAAACAATATTGAATAAGATTTTCTGGTGTTATTTAGCAGGTTAATACTTTGAATTAAAATTGTGCTGATATAATGTATTATTCAGGAATTATGAGCTTTTTTTTGTAACTGTATTCATGCCTTACCCTGTAGAAAGGGAAGAGGAGGTTTTATCTTGATCTCAAGTGTGTCTGTTTGATAGTTGATTTTTTGAGCACCACTTAGATGTGGCACAAGGCCAAAAGTATGGGGTACCCAATGAGGATCAAACTCACTACTCAGTTGTAATAGGTTCTGGCAAGACAATCTTGTAAACCATTACACCACGCCGAGGTGCTCATGTTTCTGTTTGATAGACTAGCAGATGGGTCCTCTTTGAAGTCTGGCTATTTAAAAGAATAAAAGAAAATAATTATAATGTGATACTATGGACACCCACATAGAAAAGGATGAGGTAGTTTTATCTTAATCTGAAGTGTTTTTGTTTGAGGACCAATGAATGATTCCTTTTGAAGTTTAATCTTTTAAGCGGTATCCACTTTGACTGAATAGATGTAAAGGAGTTAAGAGGTTTTCTGAAATCAAGTGGTAACAAATCTAAAATTACGATAACTCTTCCTTGAAAAAAATAACAACAAATATATTGGGCATTATTTATATAAACAAAATAAGCTGGATATATTTTTAGTTTAATGTTTCCACTTGTCCATTAAAATTAAAAATAAGATTAATTCTCAGAAACTGGAAGTTTCTTTTGATTTTCTTAAAAAAATGAACTAGATATATTTAGTTTAACTTTTGCACAAACATAGATTGTTAAAAAAATGTAATTTTAAAGTTGTATCCAGTTTCCTATTTTAATCGTTTGCTTTAATGATTCTGAGATTAAAGTGAAAAGTTTACTTTTTTTACAGTTCTTTTTTAAATGATTCAGTTATGAAATTGCAAAATGAAAGTTGTCCTGAAAGGCCTCTTTTCTAGATAATTTTGTACTCATGCTGGTACATCCTTCCTATTTGTTCCTAATTTTCATCAATGACTTTCTTGATAGCATCAGTTCTCAATTTGTTATCTATGCTGATGACACAACTATTTACTCCTGTAAATATAGTAAGTCTGATTTTTTTTGATAAAGTTAAATTAGCAGCTGTTCTAAATAATTTCCTTTATTTTTACTTACTTTATTTTTTTTTACAAACCTCCTGGCTTTCTCTTATTTGAAAAATACTTGTAAAAACAAAAAACAAAAAACAAAAAAAAATAACTTAGACAATTAAAACATTTATTTATTAAACTTTTTGACTAATGTTAATTTTAATTCACAGTACTATAAAAAAATTTTTATAACTCTGATGCAATATTTGAGCTTTTTCAATTTATTTTTTTAAACATTTTGATGGTGTTTTATTTTTGCTCCTAACAATTATAAATGATAAAGTAAAAACATTTTGAAAGAATACAATTTGCCAGCTTTGCCAATTGCTTTTATTCAAGGTTGTCAGTGTCCACTCTTTATTTAAAATTACTTGTTTAGTAAGCTGAAAATAAATAATCTATTGACAGATTTTATAGACATTTTTAGAAAAATTATTAATGACTTAAAAGCATTTTCAAAATTGATTAGGAGAGAGATAAGCTGTACTTAATGGAGTTTCAGGCCTTGGATTTCTATAGATGTAACCTGAGATGTAAATCAATTTGAGAAGAAAGTGTATAAATGTTTGGAAAAAATCATGTTTAGTTCTATAGTTCGTAGATATTTTTATAAAATTTTGACTAAAAACTTGTTTTCATATTTATGAAAGAGTAAATAAATATTTATAGAAAATATTTTTAGTGTGTTAGTTTTTTTTTTAACCCTCTAGGGCCATTCATATCATATTTGACACAGTATTTCCCTATAAGGAAACATTTGGTATTTCCCTATAAGGAAACATTTGGTATTCATTGACTGATCAGTCAGTACTGCTTTCATTTGAAATTTATAAAATATTTCTCTTTAAAAATTTTTCAGGAAAATATTTCTTTCAAGGCTTGTTTTCATACTGTATCAAATATGATACGAATGGCCCTAGAGGGTTAATAATTATTTAGTGATCCAATCTTATTATTAACCTATAGCTGGTGTCAGAAAATGTACATTTATACCTTTCCCAAGAGTATTTGTGTATGAGAGAATATAACAAACTTGACCAGATTTGGAACTCCGCTTTCTGATGAGCAATTTCAAGTTATTATCTATTACATCAACCACCCATTCAAACTTATAGCATCTGATATTCCTAATCAGTCACCTATCTAGGTGCTGACCAAGTTTAATGCTGTTTAACTTCAGTGACCATATAAGAATCGGTAATATTTATATTAATTCATTATAAAGGAAAATTTGGTCTTTGTTTTGAATATTTGGAATGAACTAATATTCTTTGTATAGAAAATTAATGCAAAGAGAATGCTTCTTAAAGCATACAAAGTTACTCTAAGCATGAAACTTAATATTTCAATGGGAAATTTATTCCAGGTGATTCAACCACAATATTTAAATAAGAATAACAGTAGAATTTAACAAATTTGTTTTATTTATTCATTTTAAACCCTTAATATTTTACCTTTTTCTAATAATAATAATAACAAACATTTTAATGTTAAAATTTTATCTTTAAGTTTAGAGCCTTTTTCCTCATGCCATGCTTATTTTTAAAATATTTTGGAGGAACCTAAATTTAACTAATTTCTTCTTTTATTTATTCATTTTTAAGCCTTTAATATTTGAGCTTTTTTTAATTTATTCAAGGTGCTTAGTACCCACTGTTCGTTTAAGACTTCTTAGCTGAAAATAAAGGAGAGAGATAACCTTTGGATTTCTATGGTTGTAATCTAAGATGTAAATTAATATGCAAAAAAAGTGTATAAATTGTTTGTAAAAAATCATCTTTATTTAAACAAAAAAGTACGCTTATACCTAATATTTGAAAGAGATGGTTGAAATTTCTAGGGTACAAAATGAGGAAAGTGGGTTTGGAAAAATTGGGCACACACATGAAGGATAGAGAAAACAATGCATAACCTACCCAGCAAACTTAAAAAACTGGATGGCAGGGTTAGAGTTCAGGAGAGATAACAAAAAGACAGAAGATTATTACAAAGCTACAAAGGACAAGTGTAATATTTTTGACCTTGAATGTCAGAGGTAATTGATAGGTACGTCTAGTCATAGGTAAGGTCAACAAAGAACAAGGGTGGTTAACAGACATATCTGGCTGTATATGACATCAACAAAGTGACAACCCAAAAAAGCAAAAATGTGTAAGAGTTTTAAGACTATATAAAGTCTAGAATATTTGACTGAAGCAATAGAGACTGGCTAATGATTCTTGATGGTCCTTTAGGGTATGTGACTCTTTTCAGCTGTCTTCCTGCTCCACACAAGCATCACCAATGAAGAATAAAATATAAGATTATATATATAATATATATGTGTGTGTGTGTGTGTGGTTTGTCAAGATCCAGCAGAAATATGCATTACAGGAAATAGTGGAAAGCCATGATTGCTGACATTCTGAAGGTACACAGCACATAGAAGATACCTTCATAAACTGAATAAATAATTTGGTTCAAAATTCTCAGGATACCACAAAGCTCTAAAGAAGGTTGTAGGATATAATAGCTGTAATGTTCGGACAATAAAAAGAAAATGAGGGACATCAATCAGAGCAAGTCACTGTATGATAACAATACTTCATCTCACAAAGAAAGACAAATGACAGTAAGTTTTCAACAGCAGTAGTCAAACATGCCAGGCAGCAGTAACAACACTAATCAGCAGGCAGGTTAGATCTAAGGCTCCAAATTCACTACAGACAACTGTCACATAAGATAACAGTCTAGTGGATTAAAGTACATACTTGGACTCAGTGGCAAGCAATAACTGAGCCATACTAAAAATAAGAATTAGACAAGATACTACATTATTTACATTATTCAGACTGTTCTCATTATTATTGACATTTTTACATTTTGGCTGTTGTGCACTCCTGCCTTTTTCAGCTGCTAGAAATTTTGAACCCAACGTTTTATTTTGATCACTGTGCGACGCCACTTACAGTAGCCATGTAGTTATCTCCATTTAACTAAACTCTCTTATTTATTCACCATTGCAGTTGCCTAGCATTGAACTCACAACTTTTTGGGGCCAAGTCACTGGAACTAAACAATGCCTATATCCACTGAGCCATGTGTGCCCGCCTCAAAGGACTGACAATAATGATGAGCTTTGATTTTTTTTTTTTTTTTCCAATAATGAATTGGATTTAAAGAATGTTTTAGGGATAAAAACATCATTGTTTTATTTGGGGAGGTGGGATTTTTCTGTCAAAAATGCAGAAAATCCTTAAAAATAGATATTTTGTGAGTGATTTCTGCAAGATCAAAATATAGTGTATTTTTCTATACTTCTGAGATGAGGTAGCATTTACATTGTTTACATTGTCCTCAAGGACACATGGCCCAGCAGATATAGGTGTTGGTTGGTTCCAGTGTTTTAATTCGAAGAGTTGTGAGTTCAATGCCAGGATACAGCAGTGGAGAATAAATAACTTAGAGAGTTTAGATAACTACATGGCTAGTGAAAATGGCATTGCCCATAGGAGAATGGTATACCTCAGTGATCAAATTAAATGATTGGGTTTGAAATTCATAGCACCCGAAGAAGGCTAGAACATACAATAGCAATAATGATGAGAGCAACACCCTGAACAATGTAAATACTTTATCTCAGAAACATAGGCAAATACAGACAAGTTACTACATTTTATGAGGACTATCTTAGTAGGTCTGACAGACATAAATATATGGGGAGAGTGGAAACTGAACTGTCTACCCCTGTAAATTAAATGATGGTATAGAAAGATCGATATACATCTGGTGAAGACCAAAAAGTACAATGGCAAAATGTCAACAACAAAGATGAGTCCAAATGTAAATAAGGCCGTTTTAATTTATTTAGTGATTATTAATGATTATTTTTTTATGAATTAACCCTTTTGAAGGTTTCTTTAAAGCTAGAAAAATTTCTTTTAGATTGAACAAATTTGTTTTTGGGGATAGTAATGTTTTTTCTGATACAAGTCCTGCTAATTAACCCATAGTTAGGGGAGGGAGAAGCAGCGAATTTGTACCTTTTCCAAGGGTATTTCTATGTAAGTCAATAAAAGCAGATATGCAAAAATAATTCAAAGGTTATCGACACATATTTTTATTCAGCACATCAAATGAATCCACAGAATTACAAAGACAGGGGTTATATCTTCATTCTTTATAAAAATATTATTGGCAAATACAAAAATGAAATATTAGGAGTGAATTTCTAAACAGTTTTTAAAAGGTACGAACATTTTTAATTTCCAACACATTTGGGTATCTTAAAAATTTACCTTTAAAAAATTTTTCATGAATTTTTAACGATATCTCTTCATTAAATGTTCTGATACAGTGGGACAAATTTGACTCCAATTAAAAATGAAGATATAAACATCTTATAACTGTTGCAATAACAAAATTGTCATAAATTGAAAACTTATAAAGCTATAGTGCCTTTCATGTTTTCATATCAGCTTTCAGTAAAGATCAACACACTAGAGATGAATCTCCAGTGTGGATGCGCATATGTCGAACTAAATGTGACTTTCGTGAACACGAATAGTGACATGCTTCACAAGAATATGGTTTCTCTCCAGTGTGTTTTTGCATATGTTCCACCAGTTGTGACTTACGTGAAAAGGATGAGCCACATGTTTCACAAGAAAATGGTTTCTCCCCAGTGTGTATTCGCATGTGCTGGACCAAATTTGACTTCCGTGAAAAACAATAGTGACATACTTCACAAGAATATGGCTTTTCTACACTGTGTTTTTCTATATGCTCTGCTAATTCTGACTCACATGAAAAGGATGAGCCACACATTTCACAAAACATTTTCTCTCCAGTGTGTATTTGCATATGTTCTTTCAGTTTTGATTGATATGAAAAAGAAGCCTCACACATTTCACAAGAATATGATTTGTTCCCATTGTGTGTTTGCATATGTTGAACCAAATGTGACTTCTCTAAAAAAGAAGTGTGACATACTTCACAAGGATATGGTTTTTCTTCAGTATGCTTTTGCATATGTTCCACCAGTTGTGACTTGCGTGAAAAGGAAGATTCACATATCTCACAAAAATATGGTTTTTCTCCAGTATGAGTTCGCATATGTTGGACCAAATTTACCTTTTGTGCAAAAGAAGATTCACATAGTTCACAAGAATATGGTTTTTCTCCAGTATGTGTTCTCATATGCTGGACCAAATGTGATTGCTTTGCAAAAGAATAGCCACACACTTCACAAGAATAAGGTTTTTCTCCAGTGTGTGTTCGCATATGGTGAACCAAATGTGACTTTTTTGCAAAAGACCACCCACATTCTTCACAAGAATATGGTTTCTCTCCAGTATGTGTTCGCATATGTTGTGCCAAATTTACCTTTTGTGCAAAGGAAGCACCACACACTTCACAAGAATATGGTTTCTCTCCAGTATGTGTTCGTACATGTTTCACCAGATGTTCTTTCTGTACAAAGGAAGTGCCACACACTTCACAAGAATATGGTTTCTCTCCTGTGTGGGTTCTTAAGTGTCTTTTTAAAGTGGAACTATGTGATAGTTTACATCCACAAGTTTCACAACAGAATTTCTTTTCTAAATTTTTTTCCATATTTGAGGTTACCAAAAAGGTTTTCATTAATTCAAATTCACCATATGAAAAAATTTATATCATTGCCCAGAATGTTTCTTCCTCACAATAGATCTGTAAAAAAAATATAGATATTTAAAATACAATGAAAGAATCATATTAACTCATATTCATATAATTTTATACATATATAAACTTTTGTTTAATATTCTTATGTTCTGATCAGTAATAAGAAAAATGCTGTTATATTCATTTATAATATAAGTGAAGGTCTTGGAAGATTTGTTAATTTTTTTTTGTCTAAATTACAAAAATAATTTTATTTACAACATTTTAAAAACTAATACAGTTGTGTTAAGACTAATGCAATGCAATATTTAGCATTTGCCAATTTATAAAGAAATAAATATGAAAACTATTTTCATTCATTAATTTATAAACATTTACTGAATTATTAAAATATAAATAAATACTTATTATTTACTATTTTAGAAAGTGTGACCCAATCAGCAATTAGTCAATGTTTTGCCAACCATTCCAATCAATAATCAAAGAAATATAAATAAATAAGCTAATGAATAAATAGTGGTTATTACTTTTGTTGTCAATCAATCCTCAAGGACAAAGAAAATTCACTTTCATATGTTTAGGTTTTATTACAATTCTAATCATTGCTTTTTAAAACAGCTTTACTGAGGAGTGAAGGTAGTTAAAATAAAAGCAGTTTTATGGAAAAAATGTGCATTTGACATGTTTTTGCAGTCACAAAAGTTCATGCTTGCCAAAATTCCTTGAGTTAATCTGAGTTTAAAGCTTTTAAAAATTAATATAGCAATTTAACTTTTTTCTCAGTTATGTTAATTTAATTAATAATTATATTTCTTTATATTTGTATTCAGTGATAAAAACTGGAGATTTGTCTCTAGTAATCATTAATTCTCACAAACTGAAGCCACAATATTTGTGAAAGCAAAATTTTTATAGAGTCAGCAATATTTTTAATTTGAGAAATGGGATAAGACCTTGTGATTCTGTATCAATATATGCAAATTCCTAATAGTATATAACTATTTATCAAATCGAATATCAAAATAACAATGTTTCATGATGGCAGGGTTTTTTAATCATTTCATCCCAAGTAAAGTCAAGATGCCATATTAGGACCAATAACAATGCAGATTCTTCTTTATATTTTATCAAGAATCTCTGAATATATAGCAAAAGCTCCAGATCTGATGTAGCAGCAATATTTAAAGCATGGATGGATGGTAGACTTATAAATTTATGTAGTGATTAAAATATTTTCTTCCCAAATATTTTAAACAAAATTATTTGTGAAAAGAATTTGATTGTAAAAGAAAAAAATAAACTACAATCTATTCTTTTTAAAGATTAAATACTTTCTCAACTTAGTTTACAGGAGTCAGTTTAACATGCATTTTGCCAGTCAGTGAATGACCAATCTAATCCATCCAGTGTCTACTCAGAATCCTCTAGAAAAGACTCATTTGGCAAGAAAATAAGCAGAATAATCTCTTTAAAATTGAGTACTCAAATTTTGTAGAGCCAGGATTGGTTGAAGGAACTGGAAACTTAGCCAGTTGCATTGGGCACTATCATGCTACAATGTCATGTGTTTGGGATCTTTCAAAACTAAAGCTTATAAAAACATACTTGCTGTCATCAATGACTCAAGACAGATTAAATTCTTTGGCTATTTTGTCAATAGAATAATGATGTAAAGAAGACAGGCGTAGAAAGTGCCATAAAAAGATTTGTAGATTTAAAGGCTAGAAAGAAATGTTTAGATAGATTAATGAATATTTTCTTTGGCTTGTATTAAGCTGCATATTGTAATAAACTTGTTAATCTACATTTTCAGTTTTTCTCCTTGTTAAGAATATACTTGTAAGCTTACTGAAGTTCAACTTGCCTTTTGTCAGAAAATTTTGTGATAATATTTTCCCCAAGTACATGAACGCAAGTAAACAAGTTTAATTTGCTATTTTTTTCAACATTATACAATGAGTATGGCTACCACATTCATACATACATTTGGAAAATATATTACCCACTGCTTAGTCATTAACTGTAATACATAAAAATACACTATACTAGGTATTGCCACTCATTTTCAATACATAAGTTTTAAATTAAATTTTTAAAAATAATAAAAAAATTTTATTGGAAGCTTTTATTTTAGCTTTAATTGAAAGCTAAATGATTAAATTTAATATTTCCAGTAAGCAAAATACTCTAATGAATTTCAAATACAAATGAATTTTCAAATACAAATTATATTGATTGGAATATCAATTGTTTTTGAGATTTTAAAATTCATAATTTTTTCATCCATTGATAAGTTTGTAAACAAAAGTTAGTTTTCAGTTTTGAAAATCTTGCAAATATGTGACATGTTATTTTTGGAAAATTAGTAAATTTAAAGTTAAATTTTATTTATACAAGTATTACTTGTTTAGAGCATGAAATTTAAAATATAACTATTTCTTAATCACGGAGATCTGATTTTTTAGACACTTGAAGTGAGTGATGACAGCCAAGTATGGTTGACCAGAATTGACATAATTGTTCAAATGTTTTCCTGTAACAAGAAGAAAGTGTGAAACATGTGACTTTTTACTGTAACACAGAAAATACCATATTTAAAAAAACTACATATAGACAAAAAAATAAAAAAACTGAAATTATTTTAAAAATCTTTTGGCTCGATGATTTGTATTAAACTTTTTAATTTTAAATTAGTAAATATAATCTTCACTTAATAACCTAACCACAACAAGTCTTTGAAGAATTTAAAAAGTATTTTTGAAACTTTATAAATTATTATAATTAAAAAGAAAAAAGAAAACAATTCTTTTAAAAATTCAATATTCAACAAAATAATTTTTCTCCAGACTATAATGTCCTTAATATATATTATTGATCAAACCAATTAAAAGCTTATATAATTAAATAATGTCATTTATATAATTATATAGCTTATATAATTAAATAATGTCATTCCCTATTACATTTTTTATTTTAGTACTCAGAGCAGATTTTTAGAAAAATGATCAACTGAATGAAAAGAAAAATAGATGATTTACATTTCCCAAGGATTTCTGCATTTAACTAATAAAATAAATTTTAGATACAAAATTTAATTTCTTGAAATTTCGTGAATTTATGTGGAGGGGTGTAACAGATGTATAGAAAAAATATTTTTACCAAAATTTTATAAAAAAAAAGTTATTTCAAAAATAATTTTATGCATTTGTATACAAGTCCTGAAAATTATTTGATTTTTGCATGAATTTCCAAATTAAAAATTAATGTTTTTTACTGGAAAAAAATGATAGCATAATATATTATCTATAGCAAATTCTGGTAACAGTTTTTTACCAAAATTTTGAACATGTTAGAATGAAAAAATACTTTAATCTAGGTACCTCCACTCATTTTTCTATACCTAAATTTAAATTGAAATTTTAATAATAAATAAGTTATCTTCAAGCTTTAAAATTAGCTTCAATTGAAAGCCAAGGGATTAAATTTACTAATTCCAGTAAGCAAAATACCCTGGTGTATTTTAAACCAAAATTGTATTGATTGGAATAAAAAATTTTCTAAATTTAAAAAAAAATTTCAAAATTTCTGCCATTTTTCTTTGATTGTAAACAGAAGCCAATTCTCGGTTTTAAACGATCTTACAAAAATAAAATACACCTTGCTGACACATTATTTTCTTCAAATTACCAAATTTAAACTTACTTTAAGTTGACTTGAAACAAGAATTACTTGCTTACTGCTTGAAAAATGTTTCAAAAAGCATTCCTCAATTACGGTAGCCTTGTTATCATGGCTGTCAACACTTTATCAGTACCTTAGGAGCAGCCGACAACTGATGATTTAGTATCCAGCCAAAAGTATGGAAAACGAATGTGGTATAAATTTTATTCATACAAATCATTTTTTTTATTTTAAATCTTATTCATACAAATCATTTTTTTTAGATTTGACTATGTTAAAATCAAAACTTATTTAACACAGCTTTCAGCAATTATCCAATATTTTATGGAATTTTAGTTAGTTTAGCTTTGTAGGTTTATGTTTGAAGATGTTTTATGAAAAATAAAAATTAAATGATATAAAACCTTCTTTTAAAAACATCTACAATTTAATAACAATGAAAATAACAGCAGAGGTAACTCAGTAATAGTCTTAAGATTTTCTGCCATGCTAACTCAAATCAAAACAAAATTTTCTGTCAAAGTTTCGAACATGTTAAAAAGAATTAAAAAATTTTATAAAATAAATAAAAATTACATTGATCTTTCCTCTTAATAATATTATAAACATTTTGAAAGAAAAAGTTTGTTTTATTAAGTTTTGAACCTTTTTAATTCATACTATGCTGGATTTTTTGTGATGTCATGAAGATACCTACTTTAATCTTTTCTCTTAGTAATAGCATAAACATTTTGATGTAAAACTTTGTTTTTATTAAGTTTGATGACTTTTCTCTTTGTGTTATGCTGTTTTTCAGTGAATTATTGGAGGTACCTACACTATACAATTCTTTTACAATATCACTTTAAACTTTCTGGAATTGAGGAATATATTGTTAGAACAGGAGTGTGGAAGTAAAAGCACCATTTTATATATATACTAGATGAAACATAAATATTTACCCATTAATTTAAAACATAAATTTAAACATTGTTATTCATTTTCAACCAGTGGAGTCATTGAAGCCATCAAAAAATGGGTGAAGAGGAATCCATGAAACATGAAAAAGGTGGCAAAAAGAGCTTGGTATTTCAGAAAGGTCACTAAGGGTGATTGTGAAAGAAATTATATTAGTACTTCTATGAGCGAGGCTTTGTCATGTAGAAAAAAGTGTCAAGTCGAAAGGGGAGGTGTTATGTCAAAAGAAGTGTTGACACCGACACGTGGTTGAACACTGATTGCCAGATAACAAATATAAGTATGGAATGGATTGTTCCACTGGGGATCACATGATTATGATAATACTCTATGTTAAGCACCAGACAGAAGTCTGAGTGAATCAACTGGATTACAAGCAGCAGCAGTCGTACTAGTTACAGCCAAATAGCAGAGTTCACTGTTCACAGTGTTATATTATTATTTAGTCTTTGAGTAAATTACTCAGGAGGACTCCCAAGACGATACTACATGTTATCAGGGAGTAACCTCTAAATACAGTACTATTCGCAAGATACCTGAATACCACCTTGTAGTTATAACTATTACTACAAATCAATGAGTAAGTAATATACCAAGACGCAAGACAATACAACCATGTGATATCAAAACTCATCAGTAACCTTTTAGGTCATCACAGGCTTACAGACACATAATTTTGAAATACTGGTTCCCTATCTGCTCACTGAAGTTAAGCAATGTTGAACCTGGTCAGTACCTAAATGGGTGACTGCTTGGGAATACCATGTACTGTAATCACATGGTGTGATAGATACTGGCACAGAATTGTAAATTGGAGAGGTGAATTACAATTCAATTTGTATTAGTTATATACTTGAGAAAGGTATGAATCCACTTCTTTGCCCCAAGCTACGGGTTATCAAAATTTTATTATCTAAAAAAATAAATTCTTGCAATAGAAAAATATTTTCTGTCTTTAAATAACCTGCAAAAGTTTGATACACTGTAAAGTAGTCTGCTGCTAGGAAGGTTGGTTCACTGTGTCATGCTAGATAATTTTTCTTACCAGAACTAAATTTCTAACACATTTATAATAAATCTACAATTTGTCCATGCATTGAATATTGCTTTCATATCTGGTCAGTATCTAGATGAGTGACTACCTAGGAATATCAGGTGCTGTAAGCTTGAATATGTGGGTGATGTTATGGATAATGGCTTGGAATTGCTAATCAGATAGCTAAGTTCCAATTCCATTTGGGCTCATTATAATACATAAAAATATCCCTGGGAAAGTTAAAAATCCAACTTTCCCTTCTGTTATTAGTTAATCAGTTGTGCTGGAAAGGCTACTGAAGCATTCCATTTCAAATCAACAAGGGTCTGACAATAAGGAACATAGATTTTTTTAAAATTTAGTACATTTAGATAGCTCCATGATACAAATTGAATGGTGGCTATTTTACATCTCTAGGTCAAAAGGTTAACCTTTGTCAAAATGGTGAATTACAGAAAATATTCACAAAATTTAAATATCATTATCTCAGTTGTTTTTTTCACCTACAATGCTAAATTATATACCATGTTGAGGTACTTGAATAGATCTTAAATAATTTGACCAAAGCTATAACATTTGCCCATTAATTTCTCAAAAAGCATATCTTTAATCTTTGTATTTTGCCAAGATAGGTACAAAATTTTGTTGTGAATTTTTGACTGTGGCCTCAGTTACAAGGTTTTTACTGAGTTAGGCCAAATTCAAAATGGCAGATTTTGCTCTTTACCAGTATATGCTAACATTTTTATTATAATTATCTCCCAATATGGTCAAGTTGTATATCTTTAGAAAGCTCTTTGAATACTGATTAATATTCACATGAGAACCATAGTCATAAAATCAATGGAAATTGTGGTAAATTCTTAACAAATCTGGTGAAAAATAAACAATCTTATTTTTTACTAGGCACCAAAAAAAAAAAGAAAAAGAAAAAAAAAATTAACCTAAGGTTTAAAATTATTTTTTTGACACAATATAATTCTCTTTATAAAAAAGATCTTCCAAAAATAAAATATATTTTTCTGAAACTTTATTTGACAAATATTAGCTGATTTAAAGTGTAATTAATTTAATTTGAAACAAATATAATTTATTTTATGTTTAAAATAACACAGAACTGTATTTTTTAACCTGACATTAATTGTTTTGATATGTTGACAGCCTGTGGACACGTCTAATGCGGAGACTTTATCTGTAAAACATAATTTAAGAAAATGATGTGAGTGCCATTTATACATATTTTTTAAGTATTCAGTAATCTTTCAAATTTTGGAAAACATTCCCCATAAGCTAATGTTTTATTACATTTTTAAAATGTTCACTTTAAATTTACTATAGTTATGGCTTTTCTTTTCTTATACTATTGTGTATGGTCACGTGTACTTACAAAAATGGTCATGTTTATACACATACAAAAAAATTCAAAATTCTTTTAGAAACATTAGTGTTCAAGTATTTTCCATTTATGATTAGTAAATAAAATATGGCTTTCACTTATTAACTAATATGATCTAAAAAGCTGAATTTAATACAGAATTTGAAAATTTAAAACTTAATAAATTTTTTAGTGGAAATTACAAAAAAATGAAAAAAGTTATGGCAAAAATGTATTATTCATTAAAAAATTGTTTTCTTCAAACAATAGTGTTCTTAATTTATCTTATTTAGAAAAACAAATAAAGACTTTTCTAATTAATGCCTTTTTTTATTATTATAGAATAGCATACAATTCAGAGCAGATTTTCAGTAAAATGGTGATCCTATTTAACAAAAAAAAAAAAAAAAAATTATTATTTAAATTCTGCAAGGAGTCCTGTTTTTAAATATGAAGAGACTGAGGTGGTAATTTTTTCAAAATTTCATAAAATTAATTTAGATTTTTTTAATTATGATTTTTTACATCTGTTACCTCAAAAGATGTAAAAAATATATATATTTTTGCCAAAATATATTTTTGGTATTTTAAAAAATAATTTCATTCATTTGTTAATAATTTCTGAAAATTTAATTATTTAAAATCCAACAATTATCTGATTTTTGCAAGAATTTCGAAATTAAAATTAATGTGTTTTTACCGAAAAAAAAGACGTTAAATTTCCCATACAAATCTTTGGTCCACCTGCTGACGTAAGAAAAACAAGAATTTTTTAAACCCAAATTTCAAATGTGCTAGAAAAAATTTAATAAAATAATAAAAAAATAAAAAAAAGTTTGATCTTTCTTCTTTTAGTCTTAACATTTTTTTGACGATAAGAGTTTGTTTTCGTCAAGTTTGGGGCCTTTTTCATCATGGTTTGTTCTTTCTTTTTTTAATTTTTTTTGTAATTGCCTAACATTTTTATTAAATTATTATACAATCTTATATAAAAAAAAAAGTGACTCAAAGAAAATAATTGTTTAAAAAAAAATGAAAGAAATAGAGTAACGACTTCTGACACTTAATGTCAGCAGAATATTTTTTTTTCTCAAGAAGACAAACGAAATTATTTTTGCACTTATGGATATCGAGTGTCGGTTACGTTTTAAAAATGTACAAAATAGTTGCTTTTGTTTATTTATTTATTTTTTTGACAGCGAATCGTATTTTTTCTCATTTTACATCACAATTTTTCATATGTTGAACTTGCAAAAGAAAAAAACTGGAACCGCAATGAGCAATAACAAAAAAAAGCGGGGGATGAAAGCAAGCGATATCATTACCTCTGTCTACATTTGATCGGCCTGTCAATAAACAATTTCTGTATTGATCATCCAATTCAATGTTAAAGATAAAAAAATAAAAACATTTGAAGGAAATGTTTTGTCTTATAGAGTAGAAATCGGTGGAAATTGCTAAACGGTGATTAAAATCAGTTCGTTCTTTGTCCAAAAAGATCCAGTATGAATTATGCTATCATTTTTCATTGATACATTTTTTCTTAAACATTAATGTCGCTTTCACTTTCCAGGAGAATGACTGATTGCGAACCTCTCTGGATAACGTTTCTGTTGACAAGAAGTGGGAAAATATTATTGATTGCAAGGTCAGGTCTGCTTAGACGCTTGATGGCGATAGGACGTTGAAACACTAGTTCTCGGACGATTACTGAAGTTAAGCATCGTCTAGCCTGGTCAGTACATAATGGGTAATCACTTGGGAATACCAAATACTCTATGTCTAGTAGTGTAATGGATAATGCTAATGGTTGTGGAATTCACCTTGCAAAGTTCAATTGAAAATGCTGTTACGACAATTTACATATCGCGCTCGTCATGAATCCAGAAAAAAATTACATTAGCACAAAACTTACTTAAGAACGATAACTCATATTTTTTTAATGCATACTATGAATTGAAAAACGTAAAGTTGGAAGTTTGCATTAGTCTTCACTGATTGGTTAATAAATTGAAGGCTTGTTAATATGTTTAGTGCCCTGGAAACTTCAACCTTTGTTCTGATCCATCCAATAAGTGTAAAAGGAAGAAACTCAGTAAGAACCTTCACTTGGAGGTGGAAGCAGACGTCCACACAAGTCGCCATGTTAAATATAGACAGAACCACAATCGCCCACTTCGTTCGCCATGCAGTGCAAAGCTGAATCCAAGTGAGAAATTTTATTTACTTTTCAACTCTGTCCCATTCACTTTCTTCAAGTTCAATTCTCATTCATTTACTTCAATTACAACTTTTATTCACTCACTCACTCAATATTAATCCTCAGTGAGAATTCGAACTTCAACCAAATGCCACAGAAATCTACGCAACGACAAACAGTTAAATTTTATCAAGTTAAGTAACTCTTAGTGCAAAAACCAAAATTGCAACTCACTCACGCACTCATTTTAATTCACTCAAAGGAACAAACATTTTCTACACACACATTTGAACTCAATTTCAAGCAAACTGTTTCGTACTCTCTCGTCAGCATATATAATCTCAACTCCACATTTTGAATATTTTGTGAATATAAATATTATTTGTTTTGGTGTTACCAAAAACCGGAATTTTCTTTATTCATTATTTGTCCGTGTGTTTGTTGTTAGTCATCTTAGCCATAAAATTTAAAACAAGTGGGATATTAGGCTGTGTCCCACTACATGGTACAGAATTGGAAATCGGGGAGGCAAGTTCTAATTTCAGTCGTGTTTGTTATCCTGGGAAAAAGTATGAATCCACTTCTTTGCCCCTAGCTATGGGTTAATTTGTAAAACTTTGTCATTAATGCATTATTATCTCAAAAAAATTCTTGCAATAAAAAAATATTTTCTACATTTAACCTGCAAAAGATTGATATGCCATAAAAGACAGTCTGCTCGGAAGATTGGTTCACTGGTGCTAGACAATATTCTCACCAGAACTAAATTTCTTACGCATTTATAAAAAGTTATAGGGAGAGTTTGATCATGTTTATTAAATTGGCATTGTTCCAAACATAATCAAACTCCCCACAAGTTATAATTATTATCCGAAGGTTGGAAAGAATAAACCTGTTTTGTTTGTATGTCAAAGTGGAAATTTATTTACGCAACAGACTAACATCAATTTGTTTGTATGACATAATCAAACTGAAAATGTTCTAAGAGAAAGAGTAGTAAGGAGTTAAATGAATCCAGAGTTCATTGTAGTAGTAACGTCTTCAAAACTTTCTTTCTTTTGTTGAACGGCGAGTAAGTGGAGAGAAAGAAAAAAGCAATAAAAGAAAATTTTACTAATTGACGTTAATTTTTGGGGAGTCATTTGAAGTGTCTTATTCTTTTTGTTGTCTTCTTTTTGTTGACAATGAATAGGCAAAGATGAAGAAGAAGAGATAAAGGAAAATAGGAAGGAGAGGAAGAACAAATGTATGTTGACACAGACATGTCCGGTTCAGTGGCTTGATATTTCTTCCTAACATTGTGGCGGTGTCTTATCTGATCTCTGCTTCCATCTCACTGATTCAACTTTTTTTCTCTATTTATGTCAAAGAATCTTTTCACATGGCTTGTGAATTTCTTTCAGTTTTGTAAATTGCTTCCTTTTCATTAGCCAGAAAATACTGGATCGTGGAATTTGATTTTGTCTTTTTCCTTCAGTACAGAGTTAATCCTTTTTCCTATT
Source organism: Ascarosepion bandense (assembly GCA_037127315.1). Classification (NCBI taxonomy): domain Eukaryota; kingdom Metazoa; phylum Mollusca; class Cephalopoda; order Sepiida; family Sepiidae; genus Ascarosepion; species Ascarosepion bandense. The sequence goes on along the minus strand of JBBBDQ010000328.1, from coordinate 7,461,962 downwards.
GGTCAAAATTAGATTTCACAATGGATTGTGAATTTGCAAACAGTTAAGAGAAAAGAGGTACTTTTAATTCTGTATTTACCACATCACTTCCCTTTCCATTTGATGGATTCTGCTTTAATATATGAATGAGTTGAAAATTAAACGGTAGTAGTATATGTTGTCACATTTTCAGATAGTAGTTTTTGTTTTGTTTGCTGTTTTGTCATTGTATGTTGAAACATGTTTCCACAATTGTTATTCATTTCATCATTAAATTATATCTTGATTTGTGCAAAAACTACAACAGTAAGTATGTTTAGTTTTCTTGCACATCGAAAGTCATCAGTCTTGTAATGTAGGATAATGAGGTAATACACGTGTTATTCAGAACGAAACAAAATAAGGAATTTCTTTATAAACCTTAAACATTTGAAGTTGTCAGCAGCTTGTTTCGGGAAAAGTAATCAAAAATTAAAAAGATTGCAGTTTCGATGTTGAATAGAGTTCTTTGAAATTTCACTGTTTTCATTAGAGACTGATAATGTATCAGCGTAATTTGACATAGGAGTTATTCAAACGCATACAACTCTGAGATTCAATGATTAGTCAGGAAAAGAAAATGTGCATATGAAATAGTTGGACACAAAGTAGTATTCTAGAAGTAAAACAAATTGACAGAGTTGGTTTCACAAAAAGTTATACGGTTATGTTCAACTTGGACAAAAAAATTATATATTTTGAGGTACTTGGATTCAGAGTTGAATAGAGTCTGTTTGAATGTTCCAGTTGTCATTTGAGGCTGATAATGTATCAGCGTGTAATTTGATATCAGGGTTATTCAAACATGTGAGACTATCTTTCTTTCTTTTTCTTCTGTCCTTTCTTTCTTGTCCTGTAAACAGCAAGTCGCTATTTTATGTAGAGATGGTTACATGTTTTATTGTAGTGAGCTGAAGGATGATTTGTGTGTCACTTTGCATTGGATGGTCTCCATTATGTAGAGATTAGAATTCCTCTGCATGTTCTTTGTGGGATTATCAAATGTAGAGATCAGAATTTCTTCACGTGTTATTTGCGGGGTCATCAAATATGTAGAGATCAGAATTCCTCTGCGTGTTGTTTGCAAAGTCACCATTTTATAGGGAGCTCGAGCAATGTTTATTAAATTGTAGGTACGAAATTTTTAACTGTGAAATGTTCCAAGAGAAAGTGTAGTAAGCATTAAATGAATTCAAAGTCATTGTAGTAGTAAGGTCTTCGTACCTTTTTGTTTCTTTTAGTGAACGGTGAGTAAATGAAGAGGAAGAAAAAGCAATAAAGGAAAATTGCACTTATCGACATTAATTTTTAGGAGTCAGTTGAAGTATCTTATTTTTGTTGTTGTCTTCTTTTTGTTGATGGTGAATAGACTAAGAAGAGGAAGAACAAATGTATGTCAATGTAGCATGTCCGGTTTAGCGGCTTGAAATTTCTTCCTAACATTGTGGCAGTGTCTTATCTGATCTCTGCTCCCATCTCACTGATTCAACTTTTTTCTCTATGTCGAAGAACCTTTTCACACTGGCTCATGAATTTCTCTCAGTTTTGTAAATTGCTTCCTTTTTGGAATTTGGCTTTTTTTTTTGTCTTTTTCCTTCAGTACAGAGTTAATCCTTTTTCCTATTGGTCAAAATTAGATTTCACTCTGGATCGCGAATTCGCAAACGGTGAAGAGAAGAGAGTTACTTTTAATTTTGTATCCACCAGAAAGTCTACCATTCATCCATGCATTTAATATTGCTGTCACATCTGGCCTGCTCGCCATGTTGATAAAATACAAAGAAGAATCTTCTATGTTTGTTGGTCATGGCCTGGCATTTCGGCTTCAGTCACTCTCCCACCACAGTAACGGAGCTTCTATGTGCTTTTTTTTCTATAAGTATTTTCATGTAATAATTTTGATTGACTATTCTCTTTTGTACCTAGTATTTATGAATGTAAGCCAAGCATTAAATTGGCAGCAAGGTTTCAGTATTTTACTTTTGAAATGGCTAAAAATGTAATCGTAAGTTTTATACTAACAATTTCTTCTCCCACATTTGGAACACTCTTTCGGCTTCTTGCTTTCCAGTCAACTTTGATGTTTAAAAAGTTTTTAAAAATTATTTTAAAAAATGTAATTTCTCAATCTCATGTAGTTTTGTCAATTTTGCGAAAATGGCAATAAAAAAAACAAGGATTTTAACTCTACTCAGACAACAAAGCACTTACAAAAATTACATCATAGATTCCACTTGGGGTGCACCACACATTCGCCACAGTGTGGTGTTTAAAGGGATCAAACTTAATAAAAACAAAGTTTTATCTTCAAAATGTTTATTATTAAGCAGAAAGATCAAAGTTTGTTGCCACTATTTTTTTAAATTTTAATCCTTTCTGATACGTTCGAAATTTTTGGTTAACTTTTCCTTTCTCTATCAGCAATTTACCCGATGTTTACTAGAGATTACTACTATGGCAAAAGTCATATTACGCAGTCATTTTTTGGTGTTGAAAGACACATTAATTTGGAAAATCTTGCAAAAATCAAATAATTGTCTGATTTTAATAAAATTTTCATGACTTAATCACAAATGAATGAAGTTATTTATGCAATTATTATTTAGACTAAATGCCTATTCTACCATTTGATAATGTCAAAAAATCGTTTTCATAACTTACTGATTATAACTTAACTAAACTGTCAACATCCAGGACCCATAATTCCTGCTTTTTCACAAGTCCTCTAATATTAAATGTACCGATAGTGAAATGCAGTTGGAAATATTTTTACAAAAAGTTTAGATATGAAGTTGCCAATGTTTAATGATTGACAAAGGAAAAAGTTTTAATATACAATAGTATCCACCAAAACAAAATAGAAAAAAAAAAAGTATTCAATTGGCGTTCTAAATTTTTTATCAGGGACCAAAAAATATATTTAAATATTCGTAAGTTTTAATACAAATTACTAAATCCTTAATCAAATTTATCTTCTTTAAATATTGTTTCCATCAAAGCAAATGTAACTTCTCTATGCCTTTTCTATAAATATTTTCAAGGTAATTGTTCTGATGAGCTTTCTTCTTTGGTACCATGACTTTATGAATTTAAGTGCAGTACTAGGGTGGCACCTAGTTTGGTTTTTAACTGTAAGTTCTATGCTAACAATTTCTTCTCATTTTTTTTTTATAGTGAGCAGCTGCCTTGTCACATTCTGTTGAATTTCCTCAACATCTTGAAATCTTGCTCCCTTCAAGTGGAATTTGATTTTTGAACAGGAGTTTCAAGGAGTGAGGTATGTGGAATATGGTGGTTGTTAGATATGGTGAAAGCTGTTCTTGGCCAAAAACTGCCGCACAAACCATGGTCACTGATGGAACCTCTGTGGTGTGGTGAGATGACCATATTCTACACACTTCCCTTCCAAGCACTGCTATAAACACTGAAAGTAAGTGACAACATTATAACTTAATGTATAAAAGTAAGACAGAGTTAAAGGTCAGTCTGTGCTAAACAGCATCACTCTGTGTAATTTAGCTTCACAGGATGTGGAAAAAGTATGTGCATTTGTGCTGCGGTGGATACCGGCTCAGAATGAGAAATTGGAGAGCCATGTTTTAATTCCAGTTAAATTTGTTTTATTCACTTACATGCAAATATCATTGAAAAATGTCTGTTCTCTGTCTCTTCTCTCTCCAGCTATGGGTTAAATAGCAGGACAGATTGGGTTCTATAGCCTTGGTTTGTAACCAGTCTACCACAGAAAGTAATGGCTAACTACTGTGGGGAAAATCTTCTGCCCAGTCAGTCATGTCTCTTTCGAGACATGATTGCTCAAGTGTGTATCATGTATGGCACTTAACTGGCAGACTTTAGCTCCATAGCAACTGACCTGATGTTTATTAGTTTCACTTAATAATAAGTTGTTCTAAAGCTTAAAAATGACCTTTTTTTATCATTTTATTCCAGACAGAAAGAATAATAAAAAAACACAATTCAAAGAAACAGAAAATAACAATTGAATTGCATTTAAATTTTTGAAGATCAAAGTTGACAGAAGGATGGAAAAGAGTTCCATGTGCAAGAATTTGTTATTGTAAGTAATGATACATTATTGAAAAAATGTAGGGTATTGAAAGGTTCTGGATGTATTTTAGGATGTGGTGCATGTTTAACAAATAAGAAAAAAGCATACAAAAACTTAGGCATAAGTTCCTACCATGAAACATTTAATTTCTTTTTATAGGGACATCATCATCATTTATCCATCACACCCAATGGTGCATAGGGCAGCAACGTTTTGTTGCTGTTTCTGTAACAAACTGTTTTTTACAGGGCAGCGTTGTTAGCCCTGCACCCAACCCCCAAACCTGGAGGACCGGTGGACCATTCTTGGTCCTTAAGTTTACAGCGTTGTCTACGGCTATATTGTGTTGAATACACCGGTTTCCATCCAATCACCGAAGTTAAGCAACATCAACCCTGGTCAGTACTTTAATGGGTGACCATTTGGGAATACCAGGTGCTGTAAACGTTTATAGCGGCATAGGGTAACAAAATTTTCTGTGCCTCCTAGGTATGTCAGTTTTCTATGTTTTTTGTTGTGGCCTGTTAGGGTCAGCAAGAAAGACACAAAAAACGGTAGGTCGAACCAGTGTATTAAAATAACAGAGCATATATACAAAATAAGTGTGTTGCTAATCAGCAGATAGAAGTGTTCATCAGAACTGTCAAGTAACACTGCGTTTTGACTGCCTCTTCTAGGAAGGCTTACAGGTTAGTATTTATAAAGGAAGAAGAGTTCATTCCAATGTAGATAGGGCACCATGTCACCTTTGCTCCAGAAGCAACTGAGGGTGTCGCAGAAAAGATGCAAGTCAGTAGCACAAACACTAGAAACACCTTTGTAACGAATTCTGGTTTGGTACACCACGCCGAAAATTACGCTTAACACACAAGAAATAATCGTTGTGTCAACTCAACAAGAACTTGCCTTTTTATATGTTCTCACCAAGCCAGGGAATTTACATAATAAGTGCGCTGTCAGCCTCGATCTGACTTACTAATGCATGCGCCTTGTCATTCCAGTGCCGGTACTTGAAGAGTCTGCATCATAAGCAATTCACACGCACCTGTAGGTTATGGTACTTTGGCCTTCTTGTATCTACGAGGTAATTCACCACATAGGGTTAGTAAGGGCCAGAACAGCTAAAATCATTGGTTCTTAGACAAGGGGCCATGGCATCAAGGGAGCCCTGATGAACTTCATAGGGGCTACAGAAGAATTTTGAGATTGGTGGGTATGTTCAATGAAAAAGACTACAGTGATACAGCCCTGATGCCCTCTATATTTTAAGTCAGTTAATTGCCATATGTGATATGCACTTGGGCAACAATGTCTCTCCACAACTTCCACACCTAACTTAATTTTTTCAGTTAATTGCCATATGTGATACATGCTGGGCAATCATGTCTCTTTTGATCCATAACTAACTAGGCAGAAGATTTTCCTGCAGTAGGTTGCCTTTTTTCTTCAGTAGACTGGTTGCCAACCAAGGATATAGAACCCAATTTGTCTTGCTATTCAACCCATAGCTGGAGAGAGAAGAGATGGATTAATACTTTTCCCAAGTGTATTTGCATGTAAGTGAATGAAATGAATTCAACTGGAACTCGAACTTGACTGTCTGTTTTCTCATTCCAAGCCAATATCCATTACACCACAACACACATCACAATAGACTTAAATTACATCATTGAAATATATTTTTGAACTTTATTTACAAAATTATTTCAATTTACTTACCAAATAATCTACACAACTCACAATAGCCATTTTTAACAATTTTCTTTTTTATTTCATTGTGCAAGCTGAATCCCTCAATTTTTTAAATTCACTAGCAGTATAGCCTGGCATTGCTTGGATATAATGAAAGCTTTAAAACTAATCCATGGTCCTGGAGCTCAGACTCTTTGGACATTGGCATGAAAGACTAAAAAAGCAATAGTTGTTTCCAGTTAAAGCAAAACCGTAGACTGAAAGAAAAATGAATGGATGTAAGTCAAATTTTGATTTCCTGGTATCGATATCAAATAATTTTTTTTCGTTGTAAACTGAATTTTGAAGGCTAAATAAGTCCTCTGAGTAAATGGTATCATGGCTGAGACTAAGAACTACAATTATCCCTACTTATAGTCAAACCCGAAGCAAAAACTAAAATAAAAGGGCTGAAAAAATACAGACATACAGGCAGATAAGCAGACACACACACAAACATCTTGCCTTTTATATATATTATTGATTTTCTGCACTACTGTATGAACTGCAACCTTGAAATTTCTGAATATTGTTTCTTATGTCTTTGTCTATGAGTGTATCAAATTTGATTAAAATCGTACCATTTCTTCTATAACCCGATTTTTTCGATTATCGATTTTTGATATTTATTGGGGTAACTCGACACAAAACCTAGCTAAGAACGCTTGCAGATGCTTATAGTGCAACTGTGTAAATTCTCAAGAAAATTGGTTCAGCCGTTTCGGAGTCTATAGGTAACAGACACACACACACACACACACAAACAAAGTTCCATTTATAAATAAGTTTAGATAGATTTAGATTTTCATTATTAATTATGCTGAGTCGTTTATGCGGTTTCTGGTTTTCTCTTTTCCAATTTTTTCATTCTTTTTTTTTTTTCCAATTGGAGTAGATAGACTAAACTATCGCCCGGTTCACACTCCACCCTCATCTATTGAACAGGTGAAGAGGCTCATCCCTTGTTTCCTGTTTAGGATGCGGTTTCCAGTTTTCTCTTTTCCAATGTTTTCACTCTTTTATTTTTTTTTCCAATTGGAGTAGATAGACTAAACTATCGCCCGGTTCACACTCCACCCACGTCTACTGAATAGGTGAAGAGGCGCATCCCTTGTTCCCTGTTTATGATGCGGTTTCCGGCTTTCAATTTTCCATTCTTTTTACCCTTACGTAGCCCCCTGCGCATCAGTGACGTTATCGCCTTGCTTGGGGTAATATGATTAAAAAAATAAAAAAATAAGAAACACCAGTACAAAAAAAAAATAAAATAAAATAATTTTTTTCTCACATTGGTACCCTCAATCATATCCCCCCTGTATGATTAAATAGCTGCACCCTCATCCAGATTAAAAATAAACCCTCAAACATTTTTTGCCAAAAACAAAATTTCAGTTAACTAGTTTGGTTTTTAAAATGATCAGTTTTGTAGTTTATATGGAAAAAGTATCATTATTTATTCCAGAGATTGTAAAATGAGCTTTTATTAAATTAGACAGCTAGGAACAGGCCATCAAATTCATCAATCAAAATAAAGCAGGATTTTGATTAATAAACTAAATAATAACACTTCACAAAACAATAGAAAAATTCACACTGAGGAGAAATTTCAAGTTAATGCCTAAAAGTTAAATTCACTTTGGCTGGAAGAGAAACAAGCCTGCTACTGTCAGTGCTTAGAACACTTACATTAAGCTGAGGAAAGTGAGTCTAATATCGTCAGACAATTGTTAGCCAAGGTTGGTGAGTTCAGTCTTTGGTAGAACTGCAACAGTCAGGATAGTTGGGATCTGTGAATAGAAAAAGGTTGAGAACCACAGGTTTAAATGGTCAAGTTGAAATTAGCTTTGCGTTGAGTTGGAACAACCAAGTTACTTCATAAATAGAGCCGCGAAACATTGCAGTAGAAAGTTGAAAGAGAAAAGTTCTGTTCTTTCTAGAAGTGGGGGTTATAAACTTGTGTAGATGACTAAAACTTCTTTCTGATTTCTTTATTACTAGCATCACAGTAAAATGTATTACTTTATTCATGTTTTTTTATTCTTATTATTATTTAATTTATTGTTTTTTTTTATTTCATTTTCTCATTGAAGTAATATTTAAATACAAAAGTTATCTCCCTTTGCTTTTCTAGCTTGATTTTTGCTACATAAGCATACTTATGAAAGGGAATTTATACATTTTTTTGTTCTTGAAAATTGATAACAAAAATAATAAACACTATTTTTTGAAAGAATTTTCAAATTGCTGTGTTTTACTAAAATTTCCCATACTAATTTTGACACCAGAAAAATAAGAATGTTTTTCTGGTATCAAAATTAGTATGGAAAATTTTAGCATCCTTTGCTGTGCAATTTTAACCAAAACTTCTACAATTCAAAAAAGGATTAAAACAATTTTTACATTAAAACATCCTGTTAATAATAACAACACAAAGATTTTGATGATAAAACACTGTTTTGAAAATGAAGATTTGGTTTATTCATCTCAATAAAACCAGTTTTAGAACAAAAGACAATCACTGTTTTGATTGCCTCCTGCAAGATGTGTTAGGAAAGAAACAGGACTGAAGTCACAAAGAATTCTTGTCAAATCCAATCTACAAGTTTTTCTCTTGGAAGAAGTTCTGTTGTCATACCTCTTTTGAGGATTGGTTTGCATACCCAGAAAATGGGTCCCCTTTGCTATGCAAGTTCCCTACCCACCTGATCCGGCTCCATGTCATAACTTCCTTTTCTGAAAGCTCAAGATGACCTGATTTTTGCTATGTCAGTTTTGTTTCTTTTCTTGTATAACTCTAAGAAACATTTTGTGATGTGCCTGTAAATACATTTATATATTTTCCACACTTTCATATTTGAAATCCTCATTTAAAATAGTAGTTTAATTTTCTTTGTGTGGATATTTGATTTTAGAAACTGTATGGTAGTGGTGGTGTCTTGATTATATATTATTTTATGCTTAACAACAACAAAAAAAAACAGTGTCAAAAAGGATGTTTTTTCATTAATATCACCTTTTTAAATACTTTCACTCCTCAGCAATGTTTATTGTTTTAAAAAGCACTAATCAAAATTTTAATAAAACTTAAACAGATGAAAGTGAATTCATACATTTTTTTTGTTTTTGAAAACTGACAACAAAAGTAATAAGCACAATTTATTTAAATTTTTTACAAGAATTTTAAAATCGGTGTGTTTTGCACTGCAAAAAATGCTAAATTTTCCCAAACTAATTTTGACACCAGAAAAACAAGAAATTTAGCTCCAATTTCTATGGTTCTTCTTCTACGTGCCGTGTCTCTTCAGGACATAGGCAATCATAGCCTTCTACATCTCCCTATCCCTAGTGGCTCTTAGCATGCTTTCTCCTGTTACCTCCCCCTAACCCTGCTCTGCCATCCATTTGCTCAAGCCTATCAAGTATGTTCCACATTGCTTTCTCTTGTCTCACTTTCCATCTATCTGGCCTGTGAGTATCAGATTCTCCAAGCCCTCCTTTCTCATTACATGTTCCAGGAATGTCAGCTGTCTTTTCTTGATGTTAAGTATTAGTTTCCTTTTGTCTTCATCCTCTCCAAAACCTCATCATTCCTCACATACTCAGTTCATGGCATCCTCAGCATCCTTCTGTAGAACCACATTTCAGTTGCATCAAGTCTCTCTTTCATCTTTGAGGAGATTGTCCAGCATTTACTTATTAAAGAACAGACATCACATAGCAATCCACTACTCTCTTTTTGTTGGTGAAATTTTCTTGTCTTTTAATATTCTATTCAGCCTCTGGAATGCATCCTTGGCCATGCCAATTTGCCTTTGGGTCTGAGTGTTCCACCTTCTGTCTTTTGTTAGAAAACTTCCCAGGAATTTAAATTTGTGTACCTGCTTGATTTTAGTATCCCCAGCCTGTCTTACAGACAGCCTTGTCTTACACCCCTTTCTATCTTTGTATATCTCCTGAACTTGTTTTCTGTCTGTATGTTGGCAGTTTGCTGCTAGTAAAGGTTTCTTGACTACTCTATCTTTCCAAAATATATCTAGGTTGCATTTCTATCAAGTATATGTGGCATACTTTGTCAAATTTTTGCATTAAAACATCCTCTTAAGACAAAGAATTTGAGTATAAAACATTGTTTTTGTTTTTATTAAGATTGCCATATTTTTTCAACGTGCATGTTCATTCATTTTTAGCGAATCTTAGGTACCAAGGTAAATGCCTTTACTTTACTTCTAAACGTTTAAAAAAAATTTATATCAATAGAAATGATTAAGAGAAAAAAAACCTATTGAATGAAAATATATTCGTAATTAATATATTGGTTCTGTAAAAATAATTGTTTTTAAACATAAACGAAACCTTTATCTGAATTTTTATTTTTTGTGCATCCGTATTGTTATTATTATTAATTCAATTCGAGGCTAATTGTTTTAAAAATAATAGTGGTGTTCGCGATAATAGTACCAGATCCAAGTTTCATCATTGAACAGACTTAGCAACAGTTTTTAATAATCAGTAGCCGTAAACAAAAAGTTAAAAATATTTTTTCAATTATTCATTTAATTGATGCTAGCTTAAATGCACTAATATTTTTTAAACATATTTCTGAGGCAGATATTTGATTTGTATTTAATTTTTTAGTTTTAAAAAAACTAGCGAATCAATGAGAAAACATTCAAATTCAATCAATTTTTAAAAAATGTAAAAAGAAAACTTTATGTAAAGTATCATTTCATTAGACAATTTTTGATAATATTAAAATGAACTATGGGTAGAAACTTGTTAGTAATTTTTAAATTAAATGCCGTATCGTGTAATATGTAACCTATTGTTACATATTGGCTGATGTGATTTACTAAATGACGCTCTTCAATGGAGGAGGTGAGAAAATATTTTGTTTTTATACACGTTCTTTACTGTCTTGTCTTAAATATTTTATCGTATTTCATGAAAGCCAATCTAAGTATTTTGTAATACAACAAAAATTAAAATTCAGGAAGTGGATGATTATGTAAGTGTGTAAAAAGATTTATTTTATTAACTTGAACAAAGAGTAACAAAATCTTCTTGATTGTTCGTCTGATCTTTCAATGACGTAGTTTTAAACACTTACGTTATCATTCAGAATAATTTAGTGTTTATTGTTAATAGGTTTGTCAGTAAGTTTGTTGTTCATATGACTTTTATTGCCTTTAATTGGGAGCACAAAAAAAAATAGCCTTTCCTTTTATCGGAAACTTGATCACGCTGTAAGTATGTCAACAAATCGCTAAAGGAAGTAAGTAGGCCTTCTTACAAATAAATACGCCACAAAACTTTTGTGACAAAAGTAAACATAATAAAAAAAATAATCCTTAAAAACTTTGTTATTATTAACGTAAAAGTTCAGGGGATATTTTATTTTTTTTTATATGTTATTGTTAACCTATATAGAATTTGTAAATTTTGGCTTTTAATCTTTTTTTTGTCGTCAATGTGGGACTATATAAAAATATAATTAGTGCGACTTGTGCGTATTGCTGTGAAAAAAAAATATTGGTTTGGAAATTGTCAGATTTTAATGAAATTTTTACACTTTACAGAAACAAATTATTTTTAAAACTTTTTTTTTTAATATCTTTGCAAAAAAAATTTTTTTTTTTTTTTTTTTTTTTTTTTACTTTTGCCATCTCACCTCTAACTCATTTTAATTTTTTAATGTTAGGAAATGTTGAGAAATTTCTTTTGTATCGCTTAAAAAATGGTGTCTAGGGTTTAAAATTATTTTTTTTTAATGAAGCATCTTTCTTGAAGTTTTTAGTTTTAATTTCAAGCTAATAGATTAAATTTAATATTTCCATTAAGCAAAATATTTTACAATATTTCAAAAACTAATTTAAATTGACTGGAAGTAGTTTTTTTATTTTGATAAAATAGCTGATTAATTCCCTTTTTTTAGTCATGTTTCATTGCTATGTATTTCACTTTATTAAAAAGAAATATTCATTTGAATATTTCTTTTTAATATTGAAGAATATTGAAGAATATTTGCTGATTTAAAGTATAATTAATCTGATTTGACACAAATGTTATTTACTTCAAGTTTAAAATATCACAGAAATTGTGTTTTTCTTTCAACCAGATGGTAGCTGTTTGTTTATTGTGAGTTTGACAGCTTGATAACACATTATGTATCTATCAAGGCAGCTCCATTTTTTTTTTTTTTTACTAAAAGCATATCAAAAAAGGACCCAAGCTTTATGAAAATAAAATTTTATTGTCAAAATATTTATTATTAAGAGTAGGTGCCTCCACTTTTTTGTTGTTGCCTCAGGAAAAAATAAATTTCTATGATTAATGAAATTTTTAAAAAAATTATTTTGTTTTTTTTTAGTTTTAATTATCATAATTTACAATATATAAATCTAAAATTTTGCATAATAATATGTGAAACTTTGATCCCTTCTTGAAACTAGTCAAAAATGCTCCCATCCAATCCAACCAGATGGTAAGCCTGGATTTGGTGAGTTTGTTCACCAAAGTACTGACAGTGGAAGCACTATCAGTAGTCAGGGACAGACTGGCCACAGACTCATTCCTAGTAGAATGTACGAGCATACCAATACATAGTGTTATGGAGATGCTGACTTTCTGTACACAAACAACACTCTTCAGAATGAGATTAGGCATATAGGATGATGGCTTAACAATAGGTTCACCTTTATCATCAGCAGTGATTAACATATTTATGGAATACTTTGAAGAGATGAGATAAGGATCCACATTATTAAAGTCAACTCTATGGCCGAGATATGTAGATGACACCTTCATACTCTGGTTACACAAGAAAGAGGTTTAACTACTATGCGAACATATGAACTCAATTAAGAACATTGATACAGATCACAATGAAGAAAGAAAAGAACAAATATTTCGAGCAGAGGATAGGTTCAAGACATCCATATATCGCAAGCAAACATTCAGTCGACAATACCTCAACTTCAACTCCCACCACCCATAGAGTGTAAAGAAAGGGATCGTCTGCTGCTTGCAACATTGACCAAAAGTCATAAGTGGTGACCCAGAGTTATATGTTCAAGGTCTGTATAAACAGTACCTTATAATGTAATAACTACCCGGGTACATGAAAGAAGCTCTCACAAACACTAATGGAAGAGTACAAGAGGATAACAAAACTCAGGAAACAGCCTTGGCCTACCTACTCTATGTGAAGAGATCATCGAAAAAAAATAAAAGATCTATGGTCTATATAACATCAGGACAACCTTCAAAAATGGTTCAACACTTCCCAAATATCTCTTCCAAGTAAGACCTCCAGTAGAGGAGAACATGACTAAGGATTGTGGGTATGCCATCCTATGTAGTTGTTGTAAGAAATATAAAGGAGAAATGGGCAACCCTTTTAAGATAAGGCTGCAACAACATGCAAGGGGAAATAGAAAACAAACCTGACCACATGCGGAGGGAAAAGAGAGATCAATATCCACTGTGGGATTGAGTTGAAATAATAGAGAACACCTCTGGAAAATTTGAAAACTTAGGGAATCAGCGTATATGCTGAGCCATGAAAATTTTTTTTTTAAGTCAGCCAAGCAAAGAAATGAATACAACAGGGGAGCCAGTAATACAGAGTGATAAGGAAAACTAATTATAAATATCTAAATTGTAATATGAGCTCTGGTTAAAAATCATCACTGAGACATTAGTTTTATAAGTTCCAAAAATTTTTACTTACACAAGGCTCAGTAGATAAAAGTATTGGTTGGATCTTGTGACTTAACCCAAAGAGTTGTGAGTTCAATACCTAAACTACAGCAGTGGTGAACAAAAGACTTAGAGAGTGGAGATAACTGAAACATCTGAAAGTGACATGACTCATGGAAGAAGAACAATCTACCTCAGTGATAAAAATAAAGGGTTAAGAAATACTTGTATACTACATTTCATGCTATAAGTTAGTAATATTTCTTTCAAATCAAAAAAGCTTTGTATTGATTTTATAAATAAGTTATATTAAGGTGACTTTTTTTTGATAAATAATAAATTTTTACAAAATTGTTTTCATTTTTTAATTATCATAATTTATAAAGTTTTAAATGTTTTAAAATTCTGTATTTCAGCATTTTATTATTAAGTAGCATAAATTGGAAATGCTTAATACTAATCATCATGCACCAATATTTTAAAAAGAATTTTGAACTTTTTTTAAAATGTATAAATGTGCCAATTTTTATGTACAGTTGACCATATGACATTATCAGTAAATACCAGTTGTAACTAGATTAAATTTAAACCAAAATTTTTAAAATCCAATAAAACTTTAAGATTGAGTACTTTAAAATTATATAAAAAAGTTGCTGGCATCATTTTCTTAAATTATTTTTTAAGATAGTCTGCTGCTATGAAAGTCGGCTCTCTGTGCAGGGCCCGGAAATTTTTCCCACCTGAAACTATTCTGCACATATACAAATCTACCATCCGCCCGTGTATTGAATATTGCTGCCATATCTGGTCAGGTGCCCCTGCTGCTCTCCTTGGGCTTCTTGACAAAATACAAAGGAGGATCTGTAACGTGGTTGATACTGACTTGGCAGACCGGCTGCAGCCGCTCTCACACCGGCGTGATGTAGCTTCCCTGTGCCTCTTCTACAAGTACTTTCATGGCTTCTGCTCCGATGAGCTTAGATCACTGGTGCCGCCTAAGCACGAATTTACACGAGATACTAGATTAGCAACTAGGTCCCACCCTTTTACAGTTAAACAAATAAGATGTAACCATAAATTCTACTCCAACAGCTTCTTTTCTCGCGCTTCCCGCCTGTGGAACTCCCTTCCACAAGTCTGCTTTCCCGACAGTTACAATCTCCAGGTGTTTAAATGTAGGGTCAATAGACACCTCCTATCACACTAACTCCCAACTATTCTCACAACACTCTCATCTACCCAACCCTCATTCTCGGTATCCTCACCCGCCTATCACCCACCCTCTGTTATTTCCTATATTAAACCAGCCTTTCTCCATTCTACGTAGCCCCCTGCACAGTAGTGGCAGTGACATGCCTTGCTCGGGGTGAAACGCTTATAAAAAAAAGAAAAAAAAAAAAAAGTGCAGCATTAAACCTGTCATCAGGCTGTCGACGCATCAAATCAGCTACTGTCAAAATTTAAAAAATGCTTTCTGTGAAATTTTAAACTTAAGGTAAATAATTTTTGTTCCAAATCAGATTAATTATACTTTAAATTCACAAATATTCCTTAAAGCTTCAAAAAAGTTAAATTTTATTTTTGCAAGATTTGTAAAACTGTGAACTAACTTGTGTTTACAGATGTCTAAAATATGGACAACTTTGTTGATGTCAATGACAAAAACAAGAAAATTTATTCCAGTCAATATAGTTTCTGTTTGAAATACACCAAAGTATTTTACTTACTGGAAATAGTAAATTTTATCTTTTAGCATTCAAGTAAAGTTAAATGAAAGCTTCAAGAAATATTTTGCATTTTTAAAAGTTAATTTAAACATGATTTTTGTGGAGATATTTATATTTATCTAATGTTCTGGGTGGGGGCTTTATGCATCAAAAAGTAATTGAATTAACATGAGTGCCTTTTATATATAATTTTTAAGTACCCATAATCTTAAAAAGTTAAATTCTATGTAATCTAATATTTTATTGAATTTAAAATCTTTTTGGCTGTAAATTATAGTTGTCACTTACCTTCAGATAACATTATGTAAGGGCCACTAAATTCTTTTTAAAATATTGCTGTGTGATTTGTACTAAACTTTTCAATGTATGATTAGTAAATATAGTTTTCACTTCAATAATATATATAGGCACAAATTAAGACAATTTTAAAAGATTAAAAATATTTAAAACATAAGTTATTCTAATTGAAATGTAAAAAATGCAAGCATATCTTGTAAAATTCATGACTGAAAAATTTTTTTATTAAGACAATAATTTCCTTAATATGTCTTATTACATGAAAAAATGTGCTCATGAAAAGTAATATTCTTAAGATTATATTAAATGAGAAATTTCTTACTTAAAATATGACAGCTAAAAATAATTCAAATTTTATTTTTAGCTGCAATATTTTAAGTAAGAAATTTCTTATTTTTTACCTCACTAGATTATCTTGATTTGTTCTTTTCCAGGTTTAATATAATCTTAAGAATATTACTTTTCATGCATGTATTTTTCCATGTAATCCCTTATTTTTCCAGGCATTGCTATTAATTTAATATAAATTTAATACTGAAAACTGTATTCAAAAATATTAAAAAGAAAAATTTATATGCAACTGATTAAAAAGAAAAAAAAATGGATTATTTAGAATTAATTCTGATAATCAATTCTGATAAAATGATAAGTGATAGCAAAGTTTGATTGACAAAATTGATAAAAGATATCACTAAAATTTAAATGTTGAAAACTGCATGTAAAAATATTAAACAGAAAAAGTTATAAAAATAAGATTTATTATTAGAATTGTTAGTCACTCACTTATGTACTTATGTAGTTAGTTTCCCTTTTCGGGCTTCACATATTGTGATGTAACTTTTTTCTACTGAACCAAAATTCAATTTTTTTTTTCAATATGTAGCTGAGGAGGTGTCCTATCTAACTCTGTAAACTGTTTGAAATTTAGTTGAGAAATGAATTAGTGATGAAACTTGAAAGCTGCCTAGATTCACTCAATGCCAGACTTAAGAATATATTCAACCACTACTGTGGTTGAATGATTTATAAAAGAAATTACAAGTTTTTATAATTAAATAATGTCATAATTTTATTACATTTTTATTTTACAAGTCAGAGCAAATTTTTTTTATATGAAAAGGGACCTTTTGATTACTGGATATTTCAAGGCCGGTGGGGTGGTAACAAATGCAAATACCAATATTTTTTTAAAAGTTTCTGGAATAATTTAATTTGTGAAAAAGTCCTGAAAGTTTCATTAAATCTGTCAATTTTCTTTTTTGGCATGTTTTTACTGCAAGAATGATTGTTAAAATTTTCAATATTAATCTTTGCTGTCCCGACTGAAACAAGAAAAGCAAAATGTTTAATGAAAATTTTGTACATGCTAGCAGCTTGTCAATATGAACGTTTTTATAGATTTTCAGTCAGTTAAGTGCCATATGTGATATACGCTTGGACAATCATGTCTTGAAAGAGACATGACTGACTGGGCAGAAGATTATCCCGCAGTAGGTTGCCATTGCTTTCTGCGGTAGACTGGTTGTCGACCAAGGCTATAGAATCCAATCTGTCCTGTTATTTAACCCATAACTGGAAGAAATAGATGGATTAATACCTTTTTCCAAGTGTATTTGCGTGTAAGTGAATGCAATGAATTCGGCTGGAATTCGAACTCGGCTCCCTGATTTCTCGTTCTGAGCTGATACCCAATGTATCACAAGGCACATCCTATAGATTTTACTGATGATAAAAAAATGATTCCATTCAATTTAAATTTACTTTGAAAAACATCAATGTTTTTTGCTAATTGGAAATGTTAAACTTAATTTATTAACTTGGAATTAAAACTAAAATTAAGACTTTTAAATGACATTTAAAAGCAGTAAGGGTCAAATGAAAATGAAATATAAGAATAATTGCTACTTTTTGCTAATAACTCAACATGATAGACGTTTTAAATTTAAGTGTTGTCAGTATTTTATTAAAGTTGGTTGGTATGAACTGACATAGAAAAGAGTAAAATATAATGATAGCTAAAAATGCCATTATTACTCTCACAATCTTATTATGTATCAGTCATAAACTTCATTATAATTCAATCTGTCTCAGGTTAATTTTCCAGAAGAGATAAATATCATTTGGTTCACAGTCCTACTTGGTCTTTTCAACAGAGTAGACGTTCATCTCTTCTCCTGTTTAGGATTGGCTTTCCAGTTTGTTCCAAATTCTGCTTCAACTTCGTACTTCTAACATCTCTGCCTAAACTCTGAAATTTATGCTATTATTAACTTTCCAGTTCTCTCTAACATCTTTTCCTTCATTTTTACTTCTAGTAGCTACTTAGATTTTAATACCATTATCACTTTGCTTGGGATGAACTTATTAAAATAACTCTATTAAATATGTCTGCATTCTTAATTATTACTCAAATATCAATATCTTCTGGCTAAACTTTGAATATGCAATAAAGAAAAGAAAGTGTCTATTAAAAATTAACTATGAGAATAATATTTTTTGCTTAAAACACATGGAAGAATTTTTAACTGTAAGTAGTGTTTTAATTGTCAGCCCTGGTTTAAAGTTGGCTGGTGTAAAAGGTACTGATAGCTAAAGATATCATTACTTTCCCCACCTCATATGTCCATCAAAGTGTTTATTATAATTCAAAGTATCAGTCACTAGTTAATTTTCCAGAACAGAGAAAATACTATCATTTTGTGACACGATTGTAGTGTGTCTTTAGGTTAAAAAAAATCAGATTGGAGATTTTTACACAAAACAAAAACAAAAAAATTTTGGTTTAACTTCTGCATTATTCATTAGCATTACCTCCCTGTCTAATGTATATCATAGTCCTTCAATTAATGTAGAATAGGTCTTGATTTCAATCAAAGTTGTTTTTTGCATATGCAAGACGTGACAACACAATTGTATGCGATTGTTTTTTCTTTTTTTATAATTGAATTTGCTAGAAAATATAGGACAAACATTTTGGTCGGTAAACAAAGTCACTAACAGCATGTACTAAGTGTTAATCTAACAGCATGTACTAAGTGTTAATCTAACAGCATGTACTAAGTGTTAATCTAACAGCATGTGCTAAGTGTTAATCTCAGGGAAGTGAATGAGTTTTATAATGCAACTTGCCATGCCTCAAATGATTATTATATGTATTTATGAATTAAAACTCCTTTCCTTGGAATTGCTTTGTTTTATTTACGTGACTAGCCAAATAAATATTCTGTAAACAGAGAAAAGAAATTTGTCATAGAAGTTCACTTAATTCTCTTAAATTTCAGCAAAATATCAATTTTCTGAAGTTATGCTAACCTAGACCTGGTATGATCTCTAGGACTTGTATTCTT
Source organism: Ascarosepion bandense (assembly GCA_037127315.1). Taxonomy (NCBI): domain Eukaryota; kingdom Metazoa; phylum Mollusca; class Cephalopoda; order Sepiida; family Sepiidae; genus Ascarosepion; species Ascarosepion bandense. The sequence goes on along the minus strand of JBBBDQ010000328.1, from coordinate 7,443,075 downwards.
CCAAATTACAAAGTCTTCATGAAAATACAATTTGTCCCATCCAATATGATGTTTATGCTTTTCCTAAGAATATGCATAGAAAGAAATCCTAATCAATCATAAATTCTGGTAACTATTAATGTAATTTGTTACCATGAAAATTTTGTTATCCAACTATAACATTAAATGAGAATACATCAGTGTTTTCCAGCTTATGATGCAATCTGCATTAGAGGCATATTGTAATTTAAGTCTATCTTCTTTGCTACTCTAGTGTATTCACCCTCTAAAATGGCATCCAAGATTTTCCTGCTATTAGACAAAGTTTTGTGCATGCAAATCTTGAGATTAATATGATTCCAGGTGTTGATAGAACATTGGTTTTGGATAAGAGGTTAGGTTTATTTGAATGACGCAAATCTTTTTAATTAAAATTCTAATATATTCTAAAAGAAACTGAATTGTAAAAAGTTTTTAATTTTCACTCATAAATGGAACATGCACTTTGACAAAAAAGAAACAAAATATAAAGTGCTTCTTAAAATGGCAAATAAAATGCAAATGAAATATAAAACTTAAATTTAGTTATTTGTATTAATTCTGTGAACAAAATTGAACTTCTGATAAATTATGTATAAAAATATTTATTTATACCTGATATTTTATGTAAAATATGCGTGAAGCAGATTCCAGGCTTAGTTGGTATACAAGTGAATGAAGTAAGATTCTGTTTTATATGTTTCTAGATGAAATGTTATGTGAAATAGATAAAAGTTTGCATTGATCACAACTAGATATATTTAATCTCTGTACCAACATTCTTCATACACTTGTTAGTGATATTTTTCTTGTACATTATTAAATTACAACAATTGTTTTCTGGGTTACAAAGAGGATAAATGGTTATCTTATTTTCATCAATCAAATTCAATATATCTTATCAGAAAATACTTCGCATTCATTTTCCCTCATAAAATATTGTCTTTAATAATAGCTTTTTCTGTTTGCAGGTATCATTTGTAGAGAACAGCTGAAGTCAGTGCTGAAAACAGCATCAAGAAATCAAGAAGTACATTTTTTAATTGTTCTGATTTGCATAAATGAGGAAATAATTTTGAAAACCTATTCAACTTAAATTTAATTCATCTAATAATAAGAATTAATTTCCAACATTAACACATGCATTTACTGTGAGATTTAAAATCCCTATTTCAAAACATTCAAGCACAGATAAAGAGAGAAAGCATTCTCTTTTGAAATGTGAGCATCACAATTTTAACAGTAAGTCAACTTGAAAAGGCACATAGCTATGTGCACTGAGAAAAAATTTCCTGAGGTTAGCAGACCAGCATTTTAAGAAAGTTCCAATTTAAAAATAGATGTGTAAACACAATGAACAGAAACTCTATTCATATTTGGTTAGTTGATCAGCATTTTCTGTTAAGTCTAGGTTGAAAAATTACATGCAGATACAAACTGGAGATAATATTTTTGTAAATTGTGTAAAGCAGAATATTTTAACAGTTTCATATTGAAAGTACACACACACTTTAAAAGTAATAAATATATATATATATATATATATATAGGCTGGGAAGTTCAGCTTTCAGAGAATTTAAAGCACACATTCAAGCACACTGGAAAAAGACATGTTCTTGTGAGGTGTGTAGATCAGCCTTTTCCAATAGTAACCACCTGAAAGTACACAGGATAGAAACCATATTGTACAGTATGTGTTGCATGATTTGTGAGGGGTTTTAGTTAAAAAATGCATACTCTAACTCTCATTGGAACCAAGCCACATATATGTGAGCTGTGTAGTTTAGCGTCTTCAAAGAATTCTAGGTTAAAAACATATGTTCTTGTGAGGTGTGTGGATCAGCTTTTTCCAGTGGTAAAATCTTGAAAGTACACATGTGAACAAACACTTGAGAAAAATGATACACTTCTGATGTGTCTGGATCATATTTTTCTGCAGGGGTTACATATTGAAAATACACATGCAAACAGACACTAGAGAAAAACCTTATTCTCTCAAGGTGTGTGGATCAGCATTTTCTAATAGCAAAATTATGAAAGTACACATGAAAACACACACTGGAGAAAAAACGCATTCTTGTATGGTGTGTGGTGCGAGGTTTGTGACAAGTTCCAGTTTAAAAATACACATGCGAGCACACACTGGAGGGAAACTATATACTTGTGAGCTGTGTAGATCCTCATTTTCAGAGAATTTTAAGTTAAAAAGACATATGCGAACACACACTGGAGAAAAACCTTATTCTTGTGAGGTGTGTGGATTAGCATTTTCTGATAGTAGCAACTTGAAAGTACACATACGAACACACACTGGGGAAAAACCACATTCCTGTGAGGTATGTGGATCAGCCTTTTCCAATAGGCAAAACTTAGAAGTGCACATGCGAATACACACTGGAGAAAAACCATATTCTTGTGAGGTGTGTGGTTCTGCCTTTTCCCAGATTGGCAATTGGAAAAAACATATGGAAATACATAATGAAAAGAATCCTTTTTCTTGTGAGGTATGTGGATCAGATTTTCTTGAGAAAATAATAATGAAAAATGATGTACAAACACATACATTAGAAATACCATATTTTTGTGTGGTTTGTGGATCAGCTTTTTCTAATAGTAAAATCTTGAAATTACACCTGAAACCACACACTGCAAAAAAATCACATTCTTGTAAAGTGTGTGGAGAAAAATTTGTGAAAGGCTTTGAATATAAACAACATGTTCGAAAACACTCTGGAGAGAAGCCATATTCTTGTGAGCTGTGTAGTTCATCATTTTCAAATAATTCCAAGTTGAAAATACACATGCGAACACACACTGGAGAAAAAACGCATTCTTGTATGATGTGTGGTGCAAGATTTGTGACAAATTCCAGTTTAAAAACACACATGCGTGAACATACTGGAGGGAAACTATATACTTGTGAGCTGTGTAGATCATCATTTTCAGAGAATTTTAAGTTAAAAAGACATATGCGAACACACACTGGAGAAAAACCTTATTCTTGTGAGGTGTGTGGATCAGCTTTTTCTGATAGTAGCAACTTGAGAGTACATATGCGAACACACACTGGGGAAAAACCATATTCCTGTGAGGTATGTGGATCAGCTTTTTCCAATAGGCAAAACTTAGAAGTGCATATGCGAACACACACTGGAGAAAAACCATATTCTTGTGAGGTGTGTGGTTCTGCTTTTTCCCAGATTGGCAATTGGAAAAAACATATGGAAATACATACCGAAAAGAATCCTTTTTCTTGTGAGGTATGTGGATCAGATTTTCTTGAAAAAATAATAATGAAAAATGATGTACAAACACATACTTTAGAAATACCATTATTGTGTGTGGTTTGTGGATCAGCTTTTTCTAATAGTAAAATCTTGAAATTACACATGCAACCACACACTGCAAAAAAATCACATTCTTGTAAAGTGTGTGGAGAAAAATTTGTGAAAGGCTTTGGTTATAAACAACATGTTCGAAAACACTCTGGAGAGAAGCCATATTCATGTGAGCTGTGTAGTTCATCATTTTCAAATAATTCCAAGTTGAAAATACACATGCGAACACACACTGGAGAAAAGCCATATTTTTGTGAGGTGTGTGGATTAGCCTTTTCCGATAGCAGTAACTTAAAAGCACACATGCGAACACATACTGGAGAAAAACGTCATTCTTGTGATGTCTGTGGATCAGCTTTTTCTAATAAGCAAAACTTAGAAGTGCATAAAAGAATACACACTGGAGAAAAACCATATTCTTGTGAAGTGTGTGGATCAGCCTTTTCCCAGTGTGGTAATTGGAAAAAACATATGCAAAGACATACCGGAGAGAATTCATTTTCTTATAAAGTATGAGAACCAGATTGTTTTTTGGTTTTTTGTTTTGAAAGGGAGTGACAATGGTGAATACATACTGAGGAAAGTCCGTATTCTTCTGAGTTGTTTGGATCACCTTTTTCTAAATGACATAGGCCAAAACTCATGCCAACACATTTGAAGAAAAACATATTATTGTGAAGTGTGTGGATGATTTTTTTCAAAAGGTTCTACATTAAAATCAAATGTAAACATACAAAGCTGTGTTACTTCATAGTGTAAGGTGTATCAATTGGCACTTTCAGATCATTCATATTGTAAAATGTATTTCCGATTCCATTGCAGAGAAGCCTTAATTTTATAAAGTTTGTTGATCAGCTTTGTCACAAGCTTCCAAGTTAATGATAACATCAGACATTAAGTAAAAATATTGCAGTAAGACTGTTATTTGTTATTCCTTGACAAAAGAGAGGGAGAACTAGCTCTGATGAATGCAAATATGTATGTATAAGGTTTTTCACTGTCTTCTAAGTTAATAATACACATGGAAATATTCAATAAAAGTCCTACTGCAGAAGTTTTATTGCTTATTATTTTCTAGAGAGGAAAATCCTAATCATCCAACATTTGTGAATCAGTATTTTCACAGGATTCCAACTTCAAAAAAAGATGGAAACAGACCTAAGAGAGCAAGTTTTGAGAAATGAATGATTCACATTAAAAAAAATCTGCACCAGCATTATATTAGATTATAATTAATTATATTAATTTTCATTTCTTCACACACTGATAGCAAAACTTCATTACTGCACAGAAAATGACTTTTTAGCGCATGAAGATTTGCCATGCTATGGACATTTTATATGAAAATATATTTTACCGTGAACTAACTGTAATAAAATTCTACTATTAAGTAGAAGAGAAATCCTCATCTATTTCTCTAATTTGAACTGTTCTGTATTTATTTAGAATGACCTGTATTTTTGCATTTGGCTGGTAAGTCAGTGCCAGATAAATGTGGGATAAAGTCTGCTTTATGCCAATTTGACTTTCTTATTTCACTGATGAAAATATTCTTATAACAAATGAATTTGTTTTGTCTCCTTAGTATATTTTGTTCATAAAATTAAAATCTTTTCCTAAATAATGTCTTGATTTTATTGTGTATTTTATTTTACAATTCAGAACAGATTCTATGTATCTAGGGGTCCTTTTTTTACCCCCCCCCCAAAAAAAAATAATGACTTCAATTTTCAGAAGACATTTCTTCATAGCTAATGTAAACATTGGGCTAAGTACCTCTACAGAAATGTGAGAACTAAGAATTGAAATGAAATAACTTTTTCAAAGCCTTTTTTTTTTTAAATTTTAAGCTTCTTGATGAAATATAATATTTCCAATAACAAAATACTTTTACTATATTTCAAAAATAATTCAAATTTACTGGAAGGATATTTCATTTTGAAATCATTAAACACCACTAATTTTAGCATAATTTTCAGCCACCTATCATCACAATATATTAAAAATATCTTTAAAAAATATACTGAAATTTATTTGAGGAATATTAGCATATCTTTAAATATACTATAATACTTTATCTTTAAATATACTATAATTATCACTGATATTTTCTGGTAATGTCATGTATGAACATCCATATTTACTAACACTGGCACATTTACACATATACAAAAAAACTTTGTTGAATATTGGTGCTTGCTAAATTGTAATAAATTTTTCTATTTATGCTTACTAAATATAGTTTTTACTTAATAACCATGCCATGTAACCAAGACAGAATTTTAAAAGATTTAAAACTTTATAAATTATTTTTTAAAAATGAAAAAAATTCTAAAATTATGATTCCTTCTTGTAAAAATTCATTATTGATTGAAAAATATTTTTTCTTAAGACAATATTTTGTATAATATATTGTAATCATAAAAGCAATAAAAAGCTTTTCTAAATAATGTCTTAGTTTTATTGCATTTACTATGCCAGAATTCAGAGCAAAGTTTTGGTAATTAGGATTCTGTTTTAGAAAAAGAAATTGATGCTTTTAACTAATATAAACATTAAATGGGACAAAATTTAATTTCTCAAAATTTCATAAAATTGAATAAGTTGGGCTGGGTAGTAATATATATATATATATATATATATAGAGAGAGAGAGAGAGAGAACTGAAAACTTCACAAACCAAGGACACTGCCACAGCATACACCATAATGCCTTAGTCACTTTTGAGAGAATGACCACAAAGTCACATGACTGGTTTGAGGCAAAGTCCTCCAAGATTACTCTTGTTATTAAATCCAAGCATGTCGCTCTAGTAGAGTACAAATGGTCACCCAATGAGAGAAACCTACAAATCTTCCAGACTGCCAGATGCTGTGTCAACTATTACTGGGCAAAGCTCAGTGAAACCATTCAGACACCAGCAATCACAGGGAATATGAGAGGAATGTATGATGGGATCAGTGCAGGACAAAACAGTTCTCAACTCCACCAATCACAAAAGACAACAGATTAAGAGATAGGTAGGACGTTATTCCAACTTCTTCCCCCAACAATAGCAAGGAAGGCCTCTTCAGAATCCTGTCCAAGATTGGCTGCCCACCCAAGTTACAGAGCTTGATTGAGTCCTTGCAGGGGACTGTGTAGTTCAACAATAGCACTTCAGATCTCTTCTACATCTACACTAGGGTCAAACAGGGTTGTGCCCTCACTCCTGCTCTCTTTGGAATCTTCTTTGCACTGCTTCTGAAGCACGCATTTGGCATATTATGGGAAAGAATTTACCTGCATATGAGATCAGATGGCAGGCTTTTCAATCTTGTCCATCTCAGAGTCAAGACCAAAGTATGGAAAGTCCTTATCAGAGGCATGTTGATTGCTGATGATGCAGCATTAGTATCCCACACTCAGTAGGAACTTCAGTCACTGATAGATCATTTCTCTCAGGCCTGGAGAGACTTTGGGCTGATAGCCTGAAAAAGACAAATGCCTGGGTCAAGGTACCACAGCACCACCAATCATCACCATCAATGACTATTAGCTGGATGCAGTCTATCAGTTTACCTACCTTGGCTCGGCCATCACTGACAACCTCTCCTTGGTCATACAGCTCAACAAGAGAATTGGGAAAGCAGCCACAGTCTTTATGCACCTCACATGTGTTTGGACTAACTTCAAGCTGACAGTGAAGATGGCAGTGCACAATGCCTGTGTCATCATATGGCAGTGAGACATGGACCACATACACTAGTCAAGAGAGGTGTCTGAACCCCTGTGAGAGAAGTATCCACCATATCTTGGCAATATAGATCTATCTATCACCCGGTTCACACTCCACCCATGTCTATTGAACAGGTTAAGAGGCTCATCCCTTGTTCCCTGTTTAGGATGTGGTTTCTGGCTTTCTCTTTTCCAATCTTCTCACTTTGTTTTTTTTTTTTTCAATTGAAGTAGATAGATCTATCTATCGCCCGGTTCACACTCCACCCACATCTATTGAACAGGTTAAGAGGCTCATCCTTTGTTCCCTGTTTAGGATGTGGTTTCCGGATTTCTCTTTTCCAATCTTTTCACTATTACGTAGCCCCCTGCACATCAGTGGCTTTACCACCTTGCTCGGGGTGATACGATTAAAAAAAAAAAAATATCATGAGAAGACAAGGTGCCCAACTCTGAGGTCCTGTCTCGCACAGATCTTACCATGTTCACACTTTTTCAACAGCACAGTCTCTACTTTCTAGACCATGTCCACTGCATGCCAGACAGCCATATCCCTAAAGACCTCCTGTATGGAGAGCTGGTCTCTGTAGGAAGACCCACTGGGCAACCACAGCTGCAGTATCCTGACATTGTTTAATGTGACAAAAGGCTGTGGGCATCAATATGGAGTCATGGGAGAGCATGGCAGTCAACCAGTCCAAGTGGAGAGAAACCCTGGTCAAACAACTAAAATCAGGGGAGGAGCAGCTGACACAAGCTGCCATGGAAGGCAGGTTTGCAGAAAGCAGTGACAGCTCCCACAGACCAGAAACAAAACATAAATGCTGTGTCTGCAACAGGGACTGTCACTCCCGCATCAGCTTTTACAGTCACAGACACTGATTCTTTAGCCAAGCAGACAACTAGGATGCTACCCATGGTGAGCCCTGACTGACAGACGCCTTAAAGAAGAATAGAATATATATATATATATATATATATATATATATATATATGCAATGATTTTCTAAAAGAAATCATTTCTAAAATAGTTTTCATTTACCTCCAGTTTCTGAAAATTGCATTAATATCTAACAATTATTTGATATTTGCAAGAATTTCTAAATCCCTGTTGTTCCCTGTAAAAAAGACGCTAATTTTTGCCCCCCCCCTGCAGATACAAAAACAAAAAACTATTTTTAATCAAAATTTTGAACATTCTAAAAAGAATTAGAAATATAGTTTAATAATTTTAATTTTTATCCCCTGCTCTTAATAATGTAAACATTTTGATGGTTAAACATTGTTTAATTAGTTTGTGATGCTTTTTTCATGACATTATGCTAACCTTTTAGTGAGGTACCTTTCATGAAATTAAATAAGCTGGTGGTAACACATGTACATAAAAGAAACTTACCATCATTATAAAAAAAAAGAAAGATTTCAAAAATAAATTAATTCATTTGGGAATGAGTCTTGCAAGTGTCATTAAAATCTGACACCTAATTTTTGCAAGAATTAAAAGACATTCAAATTTCTCACCATCTCTATTATAATAAAGACCATTGTGTATTTATTTGGGTGTGTGTATGTACACTCCTGGCCAAAATTATTAGGCCACCCCAGTTTTAAAAACAAAATTATGTATTTATTTATTGCCAAGTGGATAATTCTAAATGAAAATAGAATGGTTCTTTTGTTATTATTACTTTGCAAAATTTTACAAGGCAGCTAGGAAGCTTTTGCTTTGGCCAGCAAATAAGAAGAGACTAGCATAGGGAAGAGAGCACAAAAACTGGACACCATAACAGTTCATTTGATGCACACGTTATTGTGCAGTATTAATAATTATTAATAATTATTGCCGGTAATGTATATATGTATATATGTATATATGTATGTACACACACATCCCTCCTGTTACACTCATGGAGAGACAATAGTGAGGCAGCATCTGCTCAGTTTACTACCAGTTATGAAAATATATATGATTATATTTATAAAATTTGTGTATTTAGCCAGCAAATTTTCTTTTAAACATGTCAGATTAAATAAATTGCAAACAATATGTTTGCTTATTTTTAATAAAATCTGTTCATACTCATGGATAATCTTTCACATATTACAATCAAAAGATGTCAGAAATGAGCTGTAACATTGACAGATGTTATTTTCATTCATTTCTTAAGGTACTCAAGTACTTTCAATCTCTTTCTGAGGTCATATTCAGGGGTGTGAGTTATGGTAACAAATGTAACCTAAAAACTGTTGCTAAAAATTACTGTACATTTTTTTTTCCTGCTTCAAATATAACAGTTAACAAGTTGCTAGGGTTCATTAGAATGTGAAAATTATAGTTATGCATCTGGTTGCAATAGAATAGTTTGATATATTTAGGGCCTTTTGTAGAATTACCCTATTTTGTTTGATGTGTATTGTGGTTTTTGAAATATTGTCTTATTTCTTCATCTACAATGTGGTTTGGGAAGTCATTATTAATGAGAGCCTGCTTAATATTTTTAGTTCAGAGTAAAATATCTTTTTTGTGGAGGAGTTGATTTGTGCTTGGTTAATTAAGTTGTGTCTAAGTGCTATTTTGTAGTAGTTAGGGCATTCCCTCTTGTAGTTGAGAGTGCAAGAGTTTTTGCTGGTTGGTTTATATATATATATATATATATATATATATATATATATATATATTCCAGCTAATATTTCTCTAAAATACTTTGATGGCTAGGGTACACTTGTATTAATATATGGTTTCCCTTTGATGGGATAAAAACAAGATTTTTAATCAACATTTTGAAGTTTCTAAAAAGGATTAAAAAATATTCATTTTAACATGAAAAATCTCTTTTCTGTCGTTATTAATAATGGGAAGTTTGTTTTTATTAAGTTTCAAGATGAATGGTACACTTGACCAGATATAGCAACAGTATTTAATGCATGGATGAATGCCAAGATCTTGCACAAGACAGAAGGTTAGAGCCTTCATTCAAACAATTTATTGTATTAATCTAGGCATTAACTGACTCTTTCTACTGTGCTCTATCTTACAAGAACGAGATCAGACCAAAGATGGCTTAATGATGTCATATCTGCACTGGAGCTGCCCAGTTCTCAATTTTTAGTTTTGAGAGAATTTACACAGCCTTGTGGGTGATGAATTATTTTCTACCTTCTAATCTGTTTTCAAAAGATTAAATTTTGCAAGCCACTTGCTACTCTGTTGCTATTTCCATGGCAAATGTTTTGACAAGTTAAATTCCTCAGTTACACCACTTCTGATTTTTCACTGTTAAAACTTGCCATACCACATACACTGGGACAAATCATCTCAGTTGCTTTCATATTCCATTAATAAGCAAAAAGCTGCACTCAGAGAGCTACTTTGTGGAACAAACTCACAATAGAATGTATTCTCAATTGCCACAATCCTAAACACTTCAAGTTTGGACTTAAGTCTTATCTTTTCCATATATCCTCATAAACTGATCTTCTTACCTCTTCCTTGTCTTATGCTCATACAATAACTTTATTCTGTAACCTCTACCTTGAGTGGCTATTGAGCCTTGTCTCGCTGCTGAGTTTGAAAAGAACCTCCAATCCATGGTGGACTGGGGTAAGAAATGGCTTGTGAATTTTAATGCCTCCAAAACGAAGCTGCTATCTATTAACCATTGCAGGCAATCGCTTCTCCCCCACCATTAGCATGGTTCAGGCTAGTCTCCCTGAGAGCAAAACACTGCACCTTCTTAGGTTAACTCTCACAACAGACCTCAAGTGGAACGACTATATCGATTTCATAGCTAAATCCGTTGCTAAGAAGGTCAATTCTCTGTGTAGGGCCAGGAAGTTTTTCCCGTCTGAAACCATCCTGTACATATATAAATCTATCATCCACCCTTGCATTGAATACTGCTGCCATATCTAGTCGGTTGCCCCTGCTATCCACCTAGAGGTCCCAGAAGGATTTTTGTGACTTCCCACATATTTTCAGGATTACACAACTTGATTTAGTATTACACTAATGGTAGAAGGAATGTAATAAAATTCTGCTATTATTTAGAATAAACAACCTCATCTATTTCGCTAATTCGGACTGTTGTGTATTTATTTAGAATGACCTGTATTTTTTTTTTTTTTTTTGTATTTGCCTGGCAAACCACTGCCAAATAAATGTATAATAAAATTTCCTTTACATTTGACTTTTTTCTTTCACTGATGAGAGAAATTACCAAAGTTTCTCATTTGAAAACTATGGATGAGTGTACCACCACAACGTCCGTCCCGAACAATTTCTCCGGCGGCCGTTCTCCACGCTGTGATGTTGCCGGAAATTTGTAGAAAATGTCAGCCGGACAGCTGGGGGTACAAGATTGACTATAAGGAATGAACTTCCACAATTTGGATGAGTGGAAAAGAATGCTTTATTCGTTTAGAGTTAGCCTTGTCTGTTGGGGCAGGCGAATGTGACACACAGCTCTAACTCCAATTAATGGAGATCAACAAACCCAAACTGAACGAAACAAGACGAACGGAGATTCTTCCTTCAAGCTCGCACCTGGCTGACTCCCTTCACTTAACTCGTCTTAACTTAACTGGCTCTATTTATTTAAAATGAATACCGAAATCCGGAAATGCTTTAGACCACCGGTGACAAACACCGGCGACTGTAAGTCTGAAATTTCAGTTATCTTTTTTTTTATCTTAATAAGGCTTCCGCCGGAAAAGGCTTAATGTGTGGTCCAGATACAGTAAAGGACAGCCTTTGACCGGGTCATCGAAAACGTACTCGCTGAACTTTATCACTGAGTCAAATATTTACCGGAGGACAATTTTCCTCATAAAAGAAAAAGCGTTTATTTATTTATTTATTTTTTCCCTCTTCTTTTTCACTTTTGTTAAATATGTTTTTAAACTATTTTCTATTTTAATCTATTATAATAAAATACATATATGTCTAGTTATCGTGTCACATGAGGAAAGATTAAAGACAGACTTCAAAAAAAGGTTCAAAAGTTACCTCCCCGGGACCATTCAAGGGAGTCCATTCCCCAGCTAACAGGTGCATGCTGGGAGACAAGGGGAAGGGACTTCGGGTAGAGGCAAGCAAACATGGCAGGCTGAGGTTTACCACACTCTCTATAAACACACAGTTTGTTCAACATCCACATCTGTTTGCTGTACTCATGTTTCCACAATAATAAATTCCCTGGTTATTTCCAATACTCAGTGAGTGTGTCATTTTTCCATAACTCTTTTATTTTGTCATGTTAAAAACATAACAAAACTGGTGACGAGGATGAGATTTGAACTCACATGGGAAACCCTAATAACCGTGTTATTTTGTCGTGTTAAAAACATAACACTCTCATTCCTTATTTTATGAATTCTGAATGAAGAAATTAATGATTCCTTTGACAAAGGCAAGGCAAAGCAACAGCAATAAGGCAAACAGTTCACAAACAAAGAATGATGTTAACACCTGAAAGGGGATACAGACAAGTGATTGCAACATTCTGGCTTCAAGACAAGACAGATCGGGCCTAAGTCAAATGATATCAAGAAGTGGCCTATTTTATTGGCTAAGAGAAAAATCCCAACATGAATCTGAGTGTTTTATCTATAAATTGGGGAGGATTACGTATACTACAGTCATTTCCTATAATTTAAACCATCATTTCAAATCTAGAACACAGGAATTTGCACTAAAAAGAAACCACAAATTAATAGAAAAACTTAATTTATTGCTGCAGGGGAAATGGCTGTTTTATTACAAGATTTTCTATACTATGGCTGTTTTATATGAAAATAAAATATATTTCTTAATTCTGTACTAATTGTAATAAAATGCTTTTATTAGATTGAAATACAACCTCACCTATTTCTCTAATTTGAATTCTTCTGTGTTTATTTAGAATGACCTGTATTCTATTTTTTGTATTTGCTTACAAAATGAATTTATCTGAATTTAGAATTTGACATTTTTACACTGATGAAAGAAATTACCAAAAATTCTCATAAATCAGCAAAGATTAAATACAGACTTCAATGTTACTCTCATTCTTTGTTTTATGAATTCTGAATTGAGAAATAAATGTATCATTTACAAATATTATTGACAATTACTTCCTTCATATGAATTTTAAAATCAAACAGGTATACATTTACAAGATAATTTCATAACATTCTAAAAACTAATACGATACAAAATTTATCATCTACAAATTCATAAAAAAATTAAAATTAAAAATTTTCAAATGATTACTCAATTATTAAAATGTATGAATCAACAAAGATATACTTATTATTTAGCATTTGATAAAGATTGCTACCCATTCCTATAAATAATCAAGTGTAAATAACCAATCTAATAAATAAAAGTGATTTTTTATTTTGTCAGTTCTCAAGAACAAAAGAAATTCACTTTTATCATATGTTTAGATTTTATTCCAATTCTAATTTTCACTTTCTAAAACAATAAACATTGCTGAAGGGTGAAAGTAGTTAAAATAATACCAGTGTCAAAGCAAAAAAAGTCTTTTTGACTGTTTTTCTGTAGATATAAAGGTCCAAGTTTGCCAATGTTTTACATGAAAATATATTCTTTAATTCTGTATTAATTGTAATAAAATTCTACTATTAGGTAGAAGAGTTAACCTCACCTATTTCTTTAATTTGGACTGTTCTGTATTTATTTAGAAAGACTCATATTTTTGCATTTGGCTGGCAACTCAGCATGAGAAGTATGTGTAATAAAGTCCACTTTATACCAATTGCTGATTTGACTTTATTTCACTAATATAAAAATTCTTATGACAACTGTTTTTGTATTCTTAGTGTTGATATTTATTTATAAAAGCAATTTAAAAACTTTCTCATTAAATAATGTTGTTTATTGCCTTTTTATTTTATACTTTGGAGCAGATTTTCTTTAATTGTCGGTCTGGTTTGACCAAAAGTTTATCATTCAAATTCTCAGAGAATATGTCCTTATAACTTGAAAATCCCACTCTAGTAAGATGAACACATACAGTTAGATAAAGAGATCAGTGTTATCTCATCCTAGTTTCTTTTGTTTTTATTCCTGTTATGAGAGTGCACTGTTGTCCCAAATAAATGAAATAAGTCACTGTGTGTGTCAACAGGGTACAATATATTTGTTTCCTTTGAAGTTTATCCTTCTGTCTGGAATCAGTCAGTCAGTTAAGCACTATATGTGATACATGCTTGGGTGATCATGTCTCAAAAGAAACGTGACTGACTGGGCAGAAGATTTTCCTGCAGTAGATTGCTATTACTTTCTGCAGTAGACTGGTTGCCAACCAAGGCTATAGAACCCAATCTTGTCTGTTATTTAGCCCATAACTGGAGGGAGAAGCAATGGGTTAATACCTTTCCTAAGGTTATTTGCATGTAAGTGAATGCAACAAATTCAACCCAAATTTTTAACTTGGCTTTCACGTTTCTTATTTTGAACTGATATCCACTACACCACAAGGCACATCCCCTGTCTGGAATACGAAGCTGAATAACTGCATTCACACAGGACAATCTATGTCTATGTTTAACACTTGATGCATAAATTTCTAACAATAATATAAACATTAAGTGCCACAAAAAGAATTTTTTTAAATTAAGTTTAAGGTAATGGATGCAAAAAAAAAAAAAAAAAGAAAATTATTTAGACCAGGATTTTATAAAAAAAATAAAAATAAACTTTTAAAAAAATAATTAAATTCATTTCTGAATAAGTCCTTCAAGTGTTATTAAAATCTGACATCTAATTTTTGCGAGAATTTGTAAATCAATATGCTTTTCATTTTGAAACAACATTCAAATTTCATATATTAATTGATGGTCTTCTTTTGGCACGAGAAAAAAGATTTTTAACCCAAATTTTGTAGTTTCTAAAAAGTATTAAAAAATTAGTTTTTACATGAAAAATGCACGTTTTATTTACCATCAAGTCATGTGAGACGCACAGCCTCTTCATCTTTCTGGTAGTTGTTCATAAAAAAATTCTTACGAAGTGCAGTGAATTGTATAAATATATGTTGTGTTACATATGTTTCAATTTATTTTAGCACATAGCTGTCGGCAAGTTCAGCTTCAAAGACTATTGGTGGCTCTGCAAATGTGTGCTGAACAGCAGCAAATCCTTTATCTCTCCCTTAATCAATAAATTTGAGGTCTCACAGCATCTGTGGACAAGGCCAAGTTCTTTGCTGGCAGATTTTCATCAAACCCCACCTTTGACTTGTCAGGAGTACTCACACCCTAATTTCCTCTTAGAACTAAGGCTCAACTGAAAAATGTTTACATAACCCTGGTACCTAAGATAATATCAAAACTTGACCCCCATTAGGCAAGCAGAGGTGATGGAATCCTGGTCATTGTCCTTAAGCGATGTGCCACTGAACTCTCCTCTGTACTCTCTAAACTCTATAATTACTGCCTTTCTTCTTCATGTTTTCCTGCCTGCTGGAAGTCCTCCTCTGTGATTCCTGTATTTAAGAACTCAGGGGAACTCTTGGACTCTTCCAATTATTGCCCTATCAGCCTCCTACCAATTTTTAGAAAAGTGTTCGAGGCTATTATCAATACTGAAATAGTTCAACATCTTACTGCCCATAAACTAATTTCAGACAGTATGGATTCTGCTTTGTCAGGTCTACTGCTGGCATGCTAAAGACCATCTTGATGTACCTATACCAGGCCCTCAATAAGTCTGGCAAAGCTCGAGCTGTTGCTCTGGATATCTCCAAAGCTTTTGATAGGGTTTGGCATGCTGGCCTTCTGCGCAAGCTACAGGGTTATGGTATCACTGGACGCTTGCTTGATCTGATCTAATCTTTTCTATCTAATGAAGGTCTTCTTGAATGGGCATGCTTCCACATCCTACCGCACGAAGGCTGGTGTCCCCCTGGGCTCTGTCCTAGGCCTGATGCTCTTTCTCATTTTCACAAATGATCTCACTGATGTAATCAAATCCTAAGTAGGCATCTATACAAATGACACGACCATTTACTCCCGCATCAGTAAGAAATCTGGTGAGGCAGACAAACATAACCTCACTGCTGATCTCGAGAAGGACCCTCACTCTGTGGTAGAGGTTGGGTCACTGTGTCGGGCCAGGAAAGTTTTTTTCACCTGAATGCATCTTGCACATATACAAATCAATCACCAACCATGCATAGAATACTGTTGTCATATCTGGTCAGGTGCCCCTGCTGTTCCTCTCAGGGTTCTCAACAGGCTCCAAAGAAGAATCTGTAATGTGATCGGTCAAGACCTGGCAGCTTGACTTCAGCCACTTTCTCACTGGCGAGATGTGGTTTCCCTCTGTCTTTTCTATAAATAATTTCATGGCTTCTGCTCCGAATAACTTAGGTCTTTGATGCTCCCTCAACAAGAATTTACTTGAGCAACCAGACTAGCAACAAGGTCCCACCCTTTTACAGTTAAACCTACAAAATGCAACCAACAATTCTTCTCCATCAGCTTCTTTTCTCACACTTCCTGCCTGTGAAACTCCCTTCCATATACTTGCTTTCCTGATGGCTACAACCTCCAGGACTCTAAATGCTATGTCAATTCCAGTCTCTTATCCACTTGACTCCAGTCCTTCCCTCATCCTTTCTACATCACCCTGTGTATCTTGTTCTCTTCCTTTCTCTCTACCTTTGCAACTGTCTTAATAAATGAGAAAAAGCCAGATTTTATTAACTATGCCATCATTTTATTTTTGTTGCTGACTTCATAAGGTTACATATTTTTGTTATATGTAAATGTTCATCATTATATATGTATTGCAGTGTTCAGGCTATAAAGAGTTTTTTATTTCTGTATAATGTGTGTGTCTTATAGAATGTAGTAGCAGATTGTTGTTTGTGTGTGCTATGTTATAATTTGTTCTGGTATTTAGTTAGTGGATTGTCTCTTGAATTAATTCTTTGATTTTCTGTATATTCTTATTAAGGTACATCTTTCTTTGGCTGGTTGGTATGTTAATTAAATCTCCAACAGCTGACACAAACTCACACACACAAGTGTGTGCGAGCTGGGACCAACTAAAGAGCAAGGCAAAAGAGGCTATGCACATGTTTACTGTTCTTTTTATATTTACTATGTATTTCTGTTGTGATTTTGGTAGAAGCATTAGTCATCGGTTGCCTTTCGTGTGACGTCTGTTGATCACATGAGCTATGCCTGGGTTATAATTTTGGTTACCAGAAATATGCAAGAATAGAAAGAAGGGTTGAGAGAAAAAAAGAGAGGTTTCTCTGGCACTTTATTAGTAAAGAGGAAAGAGTATATTTCAATACACTTACTACCTATCTAATCAATAGGGTCCTAAATTAGTATCTCAGGAATACACATACATACTGTAATACTGAATGACAACTCTAAATAGAAGCTTTAGTGTTGAAATTGTTTATTTTATTATAGTGGATGATTACAAGTGAGAGGGGAGATTGGATGTGCTTATTTTATTACCATGCTCACACACATACATACATACATACATACGTGTGTGTGTGTATGTGTGTGGTAATAAAATAAGCACATCCGATCTACCCTCTCACTTGTAATCATCCACTATAATAAAATAAACAATTTCAACACTAAAGCTTCTATATATATACAAGATTAAAGTTTTAGTATTATATAGGTTTTGACTGAACAGGAAATATGAAATTTTACATTATAATATAATTCAATACTCTTCCAATATTGAATAGTCAATGTGTGATATCAGAATTATTTTCTTTTTGTACATTTATAGCAAAAAACTTTAACGGTTGCTAAAAAGGAAAAAAATAAAATTCTTTTAAAAAGAGTTAACACTAAAAAATGACATTTTTTAAAAATTTTCAAGCATGTCTTTGTTTATATACTGTACATGGTTTATGAAGCCGCAGCCTGTTGTGTGCATTAGATCTTGTCCGTCTAGGCCTGGCGCACCGTCACCGGCTTCCGTGGTTCGCTGCTTCTGCTGCTGCACGTCGTCCGCCATTTTGCCGTTAGCCATTGGCATTGCAGCTGCTACCGCCACTGATATCGCTGCAGCCGCCGCTGATGCGAGCTGACAACGCCTACGACTATGCCAACCCTGCTGCCGCAGCACACCGACTCTGCAGCCGGCGCCGCAAAACAACGGATGTGCGTTGTGGTGCACTGGATATCGGCTCAGAATGAGAAATCGGGGAGCCAAGTTTGAATTCCAGCTGAATTCATTGCATTCACTTACGTGCAAATACCCTTGGGAAAGGTATTAATCCGCCTATTCCTTCCAGTTATGGGTTAAATAACAGGACAGATTGGGTTCTATAGCCTTGGTCGGTAACCAGTCTACCACAGAAAGCAATGGCAACCTACTGCGGGATAATCTTCTACCCAGTCAGTCATTTCTCTTTCGAGACATGATCGCCCAAGCGTGTATCACGTATGGCACTCAACTGACTGACATAGTTTTTGACTGTTGTCCTCAAACAATGCAAAATTTGTAAATAGTTTAAAAATAGTTACAATATACCTCATTTCAGAAATATAACAGATTTAAGAATTTAAGCACAGTACTAGACTAGCTGTGCGTTTGGCCGTGAGGACTAGGCCGCAGTCATTAGGTTGTAAATATAACACATACAGTTTCGATCTCCATCTGGCACACTGTAAATATTTGGATATGCGTTGTGGTACAGTGGATATCGGCTCGGAACGAGAAACTGGGGAGCCGAGTTCGAATTCCATTTGAATCCATTGCATTCACTTACGCACAAATACCCTTGGGAAAGGTATTAATCCGTCTCTTCCCTCCAGTTATGGGTTAAATAGCAGGACAGATTGGGTTCTATAGCCTTGGTCGGCAACCAGTCTACCACAGAAAGCAATGGCAACCTACTGCGGGATAATCTTCTGCCCAGTCAGTCATGTCTCTTTTGAGACATGATTGCCCAAGCGTGTTTCACGTATAGCACTTAACTAACTGACTGACTAGACTAGCGTCAAAATCTCATCAATTTACTGTTGAGTTGGCAGATGTAACTGTAAGTTTTGTGGTAAAAACAAATTGAAATATACTCTTTACTAATAAAATGACAGAGAAACTCTCTCTCTCTTTTTCTCTCTACACAATACGTCCTTTCTTTTTCTATAACCCAGACATAGCTTACTTAATCAGCTGATGTTATGCAAAAGCCAACCAATCACTAATGCTCCTGCCAAAGTCAAAACAGAAACACATAGGTGTTACGACAAGTATAAAAGAACAACAATCATGTTTATAATTCTTTTTTCATTTCTCTTTGCTCTCAGTCAGACATACTTGTGTGTGTGAGAGCTATGCTTTAAATCACAGGAAATTCAATGAACACCAAACCAAAAGATGGTTAAAAATAATATCGACACAAGGAAAGAGATACAAAAAATCAAAGACTAATTCAAAAGAACAATCCACACGTGCAAATGCCAGAACAAATTATATGAAATGTTTTATATCCTACACTTCAAAATACACATAATCTGATGAACCTTCACTAAACAAATGAAAATATGTACTAATAGAATCAACCACAAAAATGATAAAAATGACAGTATAGTTTGTACAAACCTGGCCTATATCAAAATCCCCTCAAAATCATACTACGGTATGACTATGCTACAGTTCTATGTTATCAGTTTCTTTTCTTGCTTGTAGAACCCTCTTCTGATGCTATTCTTTTCAATCTTTAATCTGCAAAAAATTTAAATGCAATGTCAATCACTATCTACCATTCTCCTGATTAGTCTTTTCTGTTCCCACACATTATTAATGTTTCTGTTCCTGAATCCATTATGCCTTGCATGAGATGATACTGATTAAAAAAAAAGAAAACTAAAGATGTCTTTAATGTCTTGTGATGAACAACAACTGGATTTGTTTCAAAATTTCACTAAAAAGTGACAGGAGATTTTTTAGAATAAATATTAAGTTTAGATTTTTTTTTTGTTGAATCTGAAACTAATGGTTTTTATTAAATTGTACAAGCACCAATTCTCAAAAAAATAATAATTTTTTTCAGTTTTTTTATTTTGTTTTTTATTTTTGACAATTTTCTGTATGTTCTTACTCAACTGTATATTGCATAATTTTTTGTAGAGGATCGGATTTGATCAGATTCACCAATACCTAGTCGGGGAGGAGTCACCAAAATGTACAGGCATGGTGGTTAACTATGTGATCAAATAATTGCTAAGCTACGAACATGTTCAAAATCCAATCCACAAATATTTAATATTTTGTACATTGACAAACCAAAGGAAATTCTGTAAGGCAACAAACAATAACGTTTAATAAGATACACAAATATTGTTGTGGTAATAAGCATGTGAAAAGAAGTTACAAAATTGTATGTTTATGAAAATCAAGTATGAATGACTTTCACGATAAATCTGCCATGTGACATGCTTTGTTTTAGGAACAGTTTGAATGATGCGAAAGTTAAATCTGTTAATGAGTGTTTCTTTTTTGTTATTTGGTGAATGTCAATTGAAAAAGGTGCGTGTTATAGTCAAAATTGAAGTAATTGAATGAGAGAGCTGAAAATAAAGTGAGTGGAATAGAGTTGAAAAAATAAATTTCTCACTTGAGGATTCAGGTTTGCGCTTCATGGCGAACGAAGTGGGCAATTGTGCTTGTGTCTATAACATGGCAACTTGCACGGGTGTCTGCTTCTTGGCCAAACTGAAATTCTCGCTGGGTTTCTTATTTTAATAACTGGTAGAGGTGGATCGCAAACACTTGTTGAAATTTTTGTGCCCAGTTATGTTCTTACGTGTTCTCCTGTACCTACAATTAAAAGACCAATCAGCGATGGTTATTCTTAAAATTAGCCATCTGAAAATCTTTTAATTATCATTACATGCGATTAAAAAATTATCGCTGGAACTTTTTTTTTCTTCACTCACATGTTATACGAGGACTAAATTATCATATCTGCTTTTTTTTGCCTGGTGGATTCCACATTTTTATTTAAAAAATTCTTAAAGAGTTTATTTTTTATAGTTTAGTAAAATATATCATAAAGAATTAAAAATGAATAATAAATCTTGAAAATTTCGTTGTGAGAAATTATTCCCACATAGCTCAGAGCTCGAGCAGTGGGTGGAAATCAACAACTATAACAAGACATACCTGGGGATTAACAACAAGTTTATTAGTCTTGCAAAAAGGTTGATTTTTGCAGCTTCTGCTCAGCTTGGTATATAGTCTCTTTTCGAGACGGTAGTTGGCTTGCTTCTGGAGACTTGAGAGAGTTCGGCCTCGTCTTGGAAGGTGGTGAAGTTCACGTATGGAGCTGCAAATTCCGCGACGTTCAGGAATATTTCTTCTGAGGTCTGGGTTCTACAGCCGTTTCCAATTCGGTCGAAAGAAGGTCGATTCGGCCTCGTCTTGAAGAATTCTTAGAGAAGTTTTCTCTACAAGTAAGGCAATAGCCAAAAAAGGATACCTCAAAGGGTACGATTGATTTGGAGAAAGTCTCTCTGAATAAAATGATAAGGCATTAGCCTAATGAAGATACCTTGATTGGTATAACTGTCTCGGGAAATAGAGACATGAGGGCGCCCACTGTAGGCCCCGCGGCAACATATAAGAAGGAGCGGTACTAAAAAGCGACCGTGCTCTGTCGAAGCCGGCTAACCAAAGAGGCCGGAAATCTTCCCTTCTGTCCTAAGCCCGCCAAAAGTTCGAAACGAGGTCGGCCCACTCAGCCAATCAGCAGGATTGTCTTAAACAATGTGTTGGATTCATAATCCAATGAGGTGACTCGTTACATTTGTATAATTTCCAACATCGTTTGGATCGGATAATTCCCTGATTTGAGGCAAATATTTGAAAACTTCAGTGGGTTAAATAACAGGACAGATTGGGTTCTATAGCCTAGTCTACCACAGAAAGCAATGGCAACCTACTGCGGGATAATCTTCTGCCCAGTCAGTCATGTCTCGAAAGAGATATGATCGCCCAAACGTGTATCACGTATGGCACTTAAGTGACTGAAAATTTGAAAACAGGATTATCGATTTTTTTTTTTTTTGCTTTTATTGCAGAAAGTTATCCATTTTGGTGGTAAGTACTAGATATTTTTATATAATATTGGATATTTTAGAGTTGTCAAAATGGTTTTGTTTTCCGTTTATTTAATGCCGCTCTTCTATGAATGAGGTAACAAATCTCCCCCCACCAAAGAACAACTTACAAAAACTTGTTTTAAGTTATATCGCAGTTAATCAAAGTCATTTTAAAATACACCAGCAGTTAAAGACTAAAGTTTATGAATTGCATAATCATGTAAGTGTCTAAAAGTCTAAAGCTTTATTTTTATTTAACTTGAACAAATGGGAACAGAGGCAGTCTTCTGTAATCACTCTGATAGTCGTCTTCTTTCAACTGTGTTACTTTCATTTAATTTATTGTTTCTGATAACTGATTCATTCAACGTGATGTAGTGACAGTTTAAATAATTTAGTTTATTTTTATTGTGTCATAAAAACTTGTGGAACACGAAAAAAAGTACCATTTCCTTTCCTTAGAAAAATGATCACATTGTAATTGTATGTACCGCCCAATTAAAACTTTTTTAAAGCATTTTTTTTAAAACATTGCCTTTTTTTGTCAGTCACCGACTCATCTAACCGCCATACGAAAAATGAAAACAACAAATTAAAAATTCTCTTTTTTAAATCCAATATTTGCCCTAGAAATGTGTTTCGAAGGCTGTTAGGAAATAAGACTTAAATAATTTACTGTCTTTTTTTTTTAAGTAATGAAAATAACGTTTTATTTTTACATACGGTACCCTACTATGTATGATCAAAAGGACACTAATTTTTACCAAGATTTTATAAAATAGATACCCATTAAAAGATTCACATTAAAAACGACATAAAAGGGCTCAAACATAATAAAACAAAGTTTTATCTATTATTAAGAGGAAAGATCAAAGTATGTTTCATGATTTTTGAAATGTTGAATGCTCTCTAACACGTTTGAAATTTTTGTTAAAAAATGTTTTCCTTTGGTCAGTAAGTAGCCAGGTTTTAACAAGAGATTATTACGGCAAACGCAATAATTACACAACAATAACATTCTTTTTTGCAAGTGAAAAACACATTAATTTGGAAATTCTTGCAAAAATTAAATAATGGTCGGATTTTAATGAAACTTTCAGGTAAGTACCTCCACTAAATCGCTGAAAAAAAATCGCATAGTATGAAGAAAAAAGGCCTCAAACTGAATAAAAAACGAATTTTTTCCATCAAAATGTTTATTATTATTAACTTAAGAAGAGGAAAGATCAATGTATTTTTTCATTTTTTTTTTTTTAATTTTAATCCCTTTTAACACGTTCGAAATTTTGTTTTTTTAAAATCATGTTTTGATTTTAGTTAGCGGGTAACCAAATCGTTACGAGAGTTTACAATGGAAAGCGTTATAACTCCTTTTTTTTTTCTTTTTTTTTTTTAACCCGGCGACAAACATTAATTGTAAATTCTTGCAAAAATCAAATAATTGTCGAATTTTAATGAAACTTTTTCTAGACTTATTCACAAATTAATGAAATTTGTTTTAAAATTATTATTTTTAAAAAATCTTGGTAAAAATATACTTTTTGTATCTGTAACCCCCTCCACGTAAAATCATGAAATTTTAGGAAACTAAATTTTGTTGCGAAAATTAGTTTTATTAGTTAAATGTGGGAGTCATTGGGGAATGTAAATCATCTATTACTTTTTTAAACATCTTTCCTTTATTTCCTGAAATTGGCTTCCATTCAGTCAGTCAGTCAGTTTAGTGCCATACGTGATACACGCTTGAGCGATCATGTCTCAAAAGAGCAGAAGATTGACTGGGCAGAAGATTATCCCGCAGTAGGTTGCCATTGCTTTCTGCAGTAGACTGGTTGCCGACCAAGGCTATAGAACCCAGTCTGTCCTGCTATTTAACCCATAACTGGAAGGAAGAGACGGATTAATACCTTTCCCAAGGGTATTTGCGCATAAGTGAATACAATGGATTCAACTGGAATTCGAACTCAGCTCCCCGGTTTCTCGTTCTGAGCCGATATCCACTATACCACAACGCACATCCTTCCATTAGTAAAATAAAATAAAAAAATGCAATATAACTATGACATTATTTAATTTGATAAGCTTTTAATTACTTGAATAAATGATATAAATTAAAAATATCGTCTGAAGAAAAAAAATTTTTTCAATTAATAATGAAATTTTAAAAGAATTATTTTCATTGTTTTTTGTAAAATATAATAATTTATAAATTTTCAAAAATATTTTGAAAATACTTCAAAGATTTGTTGGGGTTAGTTTATAAACTTATTAAGTGAAGATTATATTTACTAATCAAAAATTAAAAAGTTTAATACAAATCATTGTGCCTTTTTTTTAAATAATTTAATTTTTTTTGTGTATTGAATTTTTTTTTGTATGGTACTTTCTATGTGTGAAATGAATGTGTTTCAGGGTTTCTTCCCCTTACCAAAAAAAATGGTACAAATGTCACTTGTGATTGCCATACACTTATCTCGCATTTGTCAAGCAGTTAACACATACAGAGGAAAAGTTAGAAAGTTGAACTCTGTGTTGAAGAAATAGTTTTATTCTAAATTTCATGCTATAAATAAGTAATACTTGTGTAAACCAGATTAATTTAGCATTAAATTTGCTAATTTTCCAAAAATAATGTGTCACAGATGTATATTTTATTTTTGCAAGATTTTTAAAAACCAAGGATTAACTTTTGTTTGCTAATGTGTCGATCGCTTAAAAATAGCCAAAAAATTGAAAGATTACAAAAAAGTTTTTTAAATATAAAGTCAATATAATTTCTGTTTGAGATACACCAGAGTATTTTACTTACTGGAAATAGTAAATTTAATCATTTAGCTTTCAATTAAAACTAAAATAAAAATTTCAAGAAAACTTTATTTTTAAAAATTCAATTTAAAAGTTAGTTATCAAAAATGTTTGGAGTTACCTACTTTCAGCAGTTATTCACAGATTATAGAAATCATTATTTTTATAAAATCTTTGTAAAAATATATTTTTTTTTTTTACATATGTTTCCCTGTCCTGTAGTTGATTTCCTGGACTGTCTCGAAATTAACTAGATGTTGGGGACTTTTTGATTAATTAAATGCAGGATTCACGAGGGAATGTTAATCAAGATTTTTTTTTTTTCTATAATTAGCCCCTTTTCAGAAAATCTGCACTGAATTGTAAGAATAAAACTGCAATAAAACTATGCTATTTTTTATTTAGATAACCTTTTAATTGCTTTTATAAACAATGTATATTAAGTGTATCATAGTCTGAAGTGAAAAATTCTTTTGATGGATAATGCATTTGTACAAGAGTTATTTTCATTTGTATTATAATAATTTATAAAGTTTAAAAAATCTTTTAAAATTTCTCTAATCATTGATTCCATTAATATGTGAAGACTATTTACTAATCAAAAATTGTAATGCTTAATACAATAATTCGAGCCATAAATTTTTAAAAAATAATTAAAACATTTTTTTGTGTGCATGCCAATGACTCGTATTTTATTTTATGGGTGGCTGTTAGTGCTCTATCATTAAAAGGTCATGTGTTTCAAAGGTTCCACTCCTTACAGAAAAAAAAAACCTATATAAACCTTTTTTCAGTAGGGTACAATTCTTTCATTTCACTTCCATGTTTCCTGTGTCCTATGTTTCAACATCCAACAGGCTTTGCAAATCATCCCTTCAAAATTTAAAGTAAGTTTTATATTTTTAATTCCTAGTTTCCTCATCTTGTTAAAAAAAGTAATTGTGAAATTTGCTATTTGTGAAGATACCTAATAAAGAACATGAAAAATAGATATTAAAAACAAAAATTAATAAATACCATAACATTTCATAAATTATTGAGTTACCTCTGTCATGTTATATAATTTCATTCTCTGTTATTAAATTAAAAAAATGATTTAAAAGAAAGTTTTAAATTATTTTAATTTTTCAGAAATCATCTTCAAACGTAAAGCTAAAGTAAATAAAATTCTATAAAATACACAAAGACTGTTTACTAATCAAAAATTGAAACGCTTAATACAATTATTCAAGCCATAAGATTTTTAAAATAATTGAAACATTTTTGTGTGTGCATGCTGATGACTTGTATTTTATGGGTGGCTGTTAGTTCTATATCATTAAAAGGTCATGTGTTTCAAAGGTTGCACTTCTTACAGGAAAAAAAAACTATATAAACTTTTTCAATAGGGCACAGTTCATAATTGCTGATAATATCTTAAATTTTTAATTTTACTGTGTAGTTCAAAACAAAAAACAAAACATACAATTGAGCTACATACATTGATGCCAATTTTAGCTACCATACTTAGCTTTTTTTTTTTTGTTGGCTTCCATCTGTCACCTGTCATTTGTCACCTCAGATAACAGATAATAACACTGATAAGAAGACTACAATGATTAAGAAATGCTTTTATAGTTCATTTCAGGAGGCAGTAAGCAAGTAATACTTGTTTCAAATCAGGTTAAGCTAAGTTTTAAATTTGCTAATTTTACTAAAATAACATGTCAATCAGGTATATTTTGCAAGATTTTTAAAATTGAGAATTGGCATCTGTTTACAAAATGTGTCAATTGCTCAAAAATGGCCGAAAAATGAATCTTTTTTTTAAATCTGAAAATTTTAAATTACTATCAATATAATTTCAGTTTCAAATAAACCAGAGTATTTTTCTTACTGGAATTAGTAAATGTAATCTTTTAGCTTTCAAATAAAGCTAAATTGAAAGATTCAAGAAAACTTTTTATTTATTAAAATTCATTTAAATCATAGAATGAAGTAGAGGTATCTATCTAAAAAGAAACAGTTCTAAAATAATTTGTGAATAAGCCCTGAAAGATTCATTGAATTCTGACAGTTATTTGATTTTTGCAATAATTTCCAAATCTGTACATTTTTCACCACCCTTACCACAAAATAAATAAAATAAAATTTTCAGCATTTCATTTTCAATACCTAAGTTTGAAATTGAATTTTTAAAAATAAAAAAGTTTTCTTGAAGCTTTAATTTTAGCTTAATTGAACATTAAATGATTAAATTTACTATTTCCAATAAGAAAAATACTCTGGTGTATTTCAAAACAGAAATTATATTCATTGGTATCTAAAATTTTGAAATGTTTTAAATTTTTTAAATTTTTCGGCCATTTTTGATCAATTGACATGTCTAGACAAAATTTAATTCTCAGTTTTAAAAATCTTGCAAAAATAAAATATGTAACTGTAACATGTTATTTTTTGAAAATTAGTAAATTTAAAGTTAAATTAATCTGATTTGAAACAAATACTTGTTTATAGCATAAAATTTAGAATTAAATTATTTCTCATCAATCGTTCCATACATTTGGTGAAGTATGGTTGACTAGAACTGACATAAATTTACGAAACCCAAGTGAATGTTTCCTAAGGATAACAACCCTTGAAACACATGACCTTTTAATAATATGTCTTATAACTTTCTATAGTTAAAAAAAAAATGTGCAATTAAACATAGAAAAATTAAAAATAATTTTAAAGATCTGAATGCTAAATGATTTGTATTAAGTTTTTCAATTTCTGATTTGTAAATATCGTCTTTAATTAATAAATTAATAACCAGAGACACAGAGTGACTGGAAAAAATTTAAAAGATTTGAAAGTTTCTAAATCATCTTAATTAGCAAAGGAAAATAAAAATGAAAATAATTTTTATAAAAATTTGTTATTCATTGGAAATTTTTGTTTTTTCTTCAGAATAAGATATCCTTAATAAATATTATTTATAAAATCATTTAAAAGTTTATCTAAGTTAAAAATGGCATAGTTTTAATGAATTGTTTATTTTACTATTCAGAGCAGATTTTTGGAAGGGTGGCTACTTTTTGAAAAGAAAAAATTTACATTTCCCAAAGAGTCCTGCATTTAACTAATAAGACAAGATTTGTGATCAGTATTGCATTTCTAGAAATTAATTGAAAGAGGTAACAGATGCTAAAAAAATAGTATTTCTATCAAGATTTTCTAAAAATAATAATTGCATAAATAACTTCATTCATTTGTGAATAAGTCCTGAAAGCTTTATTTTTTATGTATCAAAAAGCATTAAAAATTTTAGAAATAATGAAAAAGTCTTTGATCTTTCCTAATAACATAAATATTTTGACAATGAAACTGTTTTTATTAACTTTGAGCCCTTTTAACTTCATTCTATGCTGTTTTTTAGCAAATGAGTGAAGGTACCTATTCTTTGGCCACCACACTGACATAAAAAATGAGAAATAATTTAACCAAATTTTGAATTTTTGAAAGTTCTAAAACTGATAAAAAAATATAATTTAATAATAAAAAATCTTTTGGTCTTTTTCTTGTAATAATAACATAAAGATTTTGACAATAAAAATTTTTTATTAAATTTGTGGTATTTTCTTCATCATGGTATGCAAATTTTTAGCAGTCAGTGGTGGTACCTAATGATACCATCAGAGATTTGTGATATCAGTTTTAAAAAGAATTTTTTTAAAAAATGAAAATCTTTCTTGAAGCTTTTAATTTAGTTTTAATTTCCAATAAGCAAAATATTTTACTGTATTTCAAAACTAATTTAAATTGATTGGAAGGAATTTCTTTTCTAAAATAACTGCTTCATGCCTTTTTAGTGGTGGTGTTTATTAAAATATCTTACAAAAATATTTTTTCTGAAACTATTTGAGGAATATCAACTGGTTTAAAGTATAATAAGAATTATTATAAGAAGTCTCCTCTTTGGCAAAAAATAGTATTTACTTTAAGTTTAATATATTGCAGAAATGCATTTTTTAACACAGCTGTAGCTGTTTATTTTATCTGTTGACATATTTGAAAGCTTGATATTTATCTAATATACTATGGCGGCTTTAGTCATACAAAATAATTGAATATAATGTGTGTGCCTTTTATATGTAATTTTTTTAGTACTCATTACTCTTAAAAATTTACGAAAATATTCTCCATAATCAAAGTTTTCATTGAATTTTAGATATTTTTTAGCTTTAAATTTACTATAGTTATCATTCTCATTTTTTGATAATGTCATGTATATATGTATGTATCTACAAAATTTGATACATTTGTAGTGGTGTATTAGATATTGGCTTGGAATGAGAAATCAGAGAACTGAGTTCAAATTCCAGTTGAATTCGTTTCATTTACTTACGCATAAATACCCTTGGGAAAGGTATTAATCCATCTCTTTCCTTCAGCTATGGGTTTAATATCAGGACAGATTGGGTTCTGTAGCCTTAGTTGGCAACCAGTCTACCACAGAAAGTAATGGCAACCTACTGTGGGAAAATTTCTTCCCAGTTAGTCATGTCTTTTTCAAGAGATGGCCACTGATGTGTTTATCGCATATGGCACTCAACTGACTGATTTTCTGTGTTACATTAAAAGGTCACATGTTTCATGGTTTCCTTCTCTTACAGGGAAAAAATTGACTGATACACATTCAAAATCTTGAAAATTCTGTTAAACATATTGGTGTTAGATGGTTTATATAAAGTTTTTTCATTTATGATTGGTAAATATCATTTTTACTTAATATTAATATCATTTAAAAAGGTGAAATTAATACAGAATTTGGAAAGATATATTATTCTAATTACAATTTTTAAAAAGTGAAAACAATTCTTGTTAAATTAATTATTCACTGAATAAACTTTTTTTCTTGTTTTTAATCTATCCTATTTATAAGAGCAATTAAAAGCTTTTCTAATTAAATGTCATAGTTTTATTGCATTTTCTATTTTATGGTACAGAGCAGATTTTTGGTAAATTACAAAAACAAAATGATAATTTAAATTTTCTACGCCCTGCTTTTAACTAATGAAGAGGTGGAATTTGAATTTCTCAAAATTTCATAAAAAAATTAAGTGGGGGTAAAAAATGTTAAAAAATAACATTTTTACCAAAATTCTCTAAAACAAAAAAATATTAAATATAATTTCATTAAATTGTGAATAAAGTTTAAAAATTCAATTAAAATCTGACAGTTATTTGATTTTTTCTGCAAAATAAGACTAAAATTTCAATTATACTAAATAAGAAATTTCTTATTTTTTACTTCACTAAATTATCTTGTCCTGTTCTTTTCCAGTTTTAATATAATCTTAAGAATATTTTTCCATATAATCCATGATTTTTCCAGGCATTGCTATTAATTTAATATAAATTTAATGCTGGAAATCGCATTCAAAAATATTAAAAAGAAAAATATTTATAAAGAATAAGATTTATTATTAGAAGCGTTAATCACTCACCTATGCACTTAGTCTCCCCTTTTAGACTTCACATATTTTGACATAACAAAAAAAAGATTTTTAACCAAAATTTATAATGTGCTGCTAGAAAGGATTAAAATTTTTTAAATAATCCAAAAATTCTTTGGTTTTTCCACTTAATAATAACTCGTCAATTTAGATGATAAAACTTTGTTTTTGTCTTGTCTGAAGCCATTTTTCATCATGGTATGGTCTATTTTTAGCAAATTAGTGGAGGCATATATATATATATATATATATATATATATATATATATATTAGAACCTAATGAGCCAGGTGAACCTACAGGTTTCTCCTAAATGGATTGTAAAGGAAAGCTAAGTTTGTTCTACCTTTGTATTGAGCTTTTTCTGTTAGATGGTTACTCATGTTGGGTTTTTTCTATTTTTCTTTGAGCTTCGTGCTGATTTCTGTCCGAACAATTTTTACAGATTTTCATGCCCTAAGCTCTTTTCTTTTTTACTTTTTTAAAACCATTTTTTCCTTTGTTCAAAAGTTTTTGAGGAAGGTTTTCAATACAAGTATAATTATATATAATCATGTTTATATATATATATATATATATATATATATATGTATAATCTCAAATAGAAACAAAATTTCAATGAAGGCATTTAAATTGTATGATTTGTTTGTAAAATGTCCATAACACCTAGTAAATTTTTGGCTTTATCAGTATATTTATTTTTGCAGTTTTATGTTATGAATTCAAAGTTTTGTGTTTTAAGAATGAACTTAAAATTGAACAACATTCACTGACTTTAAAATTAAATTATCATTATTTGTATAGATAATTTCAGCATATTTTTTAATATCAAATCACATTGATTTGGAAATTCTTGCAAAACTCAGATACTTGTTGGATATAAATAAATGTTAAAGAACTTATTTAGAGATTAGTGAAATATTTTTGAAGCATCATCTTTTTAAGAAAATTTTTTGAAAAAAATGTGTTTGAGATGTTATCCCTCATTTATTTATATATCATTTCACAGATTTGTGAGAATATTATTTTAGGGGTTTCATGCCTGCTGCATTTGGATATATCTTGTTAATTTGGTGAGGTTGTTAAATTTTGTTGTAGTTATATAAAGAAAACACCCTGCAAATTTATTTCAGTAAAAAATTTATGCAAAATCAAGTGTGAACATACTGAAAATTTCTCCCAAATCATAATAAAGATAATTCAATAAAACACAAAAATTAATTTTTTGAGTGCATTATTTGATAAAATGCATTATCATCATTTGGAATTCAAAGAAAGACAAATTACGCTTGATATTTATTTTATGAAAAAAGTTTTAGTACAAATTTGAACTTCATCCAGTTGATCATTTTTAGAAGAATTACTTTTATTAAATAAAGACATGTTTGAAGAATAGAAAAATATAAAGTTTTATGACATTTTTTAAAACTTTTTTTTAAGAATTTTACTTTACTTTTTCTTTTAGGAATTGTCAAATTATTTTCTTCTATGCATGTCAGTTAAGTGCCATATGTGATACACGCTTGGGCGATTATGTCTTGAAATAAACATGACTGACTAGGCAGAAGATTATCCTGCAGTAGGTTGCCATTGCTTTCTGCAGTAGACTGGTTGCCAACCAAGGCTATAGAACCCAATCTGTCCTGTTATTTGACCCATAACTGGAAGAAATGGATGGATTAATACCTTTCCCAAGGGTATTTGTACGTATGTATAAAAGAGAAATAATTCTGATTTCTTGCTTATATCCACTCGACTGTCACTGGTAATTTTTTGAACAGATAAAATGCTATTGTTTTACAACCCTATTTCAGTGTATCTTTAGGTTTTGAGAAAAAAACAGACAAGGCATTTTTTATACAACTAAAAAAATAAATTTGGTTTAATGTCAGGGAAATCTGAATTTTCTTATGCAAGTTGTCATACATCAAATGATGTGTTTATTTTATACATTTATAAATTAAAACATATTTGAAATGCTTAGTTTTATTCATGTAACTAAACAAAAAACCATCCTATGAAAAGATTTCATAGAGCATTTTCAACAAGATATCTATATCCTTAAGTTCTTTTTGTCATCTTGTTATGTTTACTTGAATTTCTCACTCTGGACATAACCACATAATGGTGACCCTGAGAGAAACATCTGAATAATTTTCTAATATTTATATTAATAATAAAAATGAATTCATCAAAATCAGTATTCTTTTTTACTTGTTCAGATAATTTGGCATGGTTTCAAGACTATTGAATTTCCTACTCTGGGCATAACTGCATAATGCTGTCCATGAGAAAAAAAATGTGGATAATTTAATGAACTGTATCTTCTGCATCATCTGATAAATGAAAAAGATAAGTTAATTTTCATTGAAAATACACAAACATTATCTGAAAAATGATCTTTGAATTATTTATTATAATAAAAAGTTTCTTCATATGAATGTTTTCTCCTTTTCTTCAACAAAATGATATTTGATACATTTCATTTATTCAGTAGTGTATCTGTGCACAACTAAATATATTGCATGTAATTACCAATGTATTTCACACATCTTGTTGGTGTTAATTTTCCTTGTATCTTTTTTTATATAAGGACAACTGTTGGCTTGGTTAAACAGAGTATAAAGTATTCTCTTATGTTCATTAGTCAAATTCTAAATATTTAACTGAATCTTATCATAAATGATATATTATGAGGGAAAGTGAATGTTAAGTATTGTTTTTAATAATAGCTTTTTTTCTTTTGCAGGTAAAATTTGAAGAGAACAGTCAATCAAACAGCCATATATAAACATTATTAAAGTTAAAAAATCAAGTACATTTTAGAAATGTTCTGATTTGCATAAGAGAAGAAATAATAATGTTTGTGAAAAATTATTCAAGTTAAATCTTTTTCAAAAATTACTATTTCAAAACATTCAAGCACAGATCATTTGGGGAAAATCATGCTCTTTTGAAATGTGTAGATTGCAATTTTCACTCTGTAAACTTAAAAAAGTTACATATCTGTACACACACAGAAAAATCCAATTCTATTGAGGTTAGCAGGCTGGCATTTTAAGACAGTTTTACTTTAAAAATACACATGAAAACACAATGAATAGAAACTATACTTATGAAGGTTGAATAAATACAATCACAAACTATAGAAAAATCCTGTTTTTGTAGATTCTGTATAGCAGAATATTTTAAAGTTTTCATCTTGAAAATGTGCACACAAATACACAGTAATAAAACTATGTGGGTTGAGAAGTTTGGCATTCAGACAATTCCGAGTTGAAAATACAAGCACACACTGGAAAAGCCTTATTCTTGTGCAGTGTGTGTATCAGCATTTTCTGATAGTAATAACTTGAATGTATATGGCCACATATGTACATATACTGGATAAAAGCCACATTCCTGTACATTGTGTGGAGCAAGTTCTGTGAAAGATTTAAGCTTAAAAATGCACATGCTAGCAATCATAGGGAAGATCTCTTACATTTGTGAGTTGCATAATGCCATATTTTCAGAGAATTTCAAGTTGAAAAGAAAAATATTGTTGTTAGGTGTTTGGATGAGCTTCTTTCAGTAGTAATATATTAAAAGTGTACATATGTACACACACCAAAGAAAAAAACATACTGTTGTGAGGTGTGTTGATCATATTTTTCAGCAGGTTACATATTAAAAATACACATGTGAACACACACTGGTGAAAAGCCATATTCCTGTGAGGTGTCTGGATCAACATTTTCCAATAAAAGCATCATAATAGTACACATGCAAACACACACAGAAGAAAAGCCTTATTCTTGTGAGGTGTGTGGATCAGCCTTTTTCAATAGTAAAATCTTGAAAGCACACATGAAAACACACACTGGAGAAAAACCACATTTTTGTATGGTGTGTGGAGCAAGATTTGTGAGAAGTTTTAGTTTAAAACTGCACATGCGGATACACACTGGAGAGAAACCGTATACTTGTGAACTCTGTAGTTCATCATTTTCAGATAATTCCAAGTTGAAAAGACATATGCGAACACACACAGGAGAAAAACCTTATTTCTGTGAAGTGTGTGGATCAGTCTTTTCTGATAGCAGCAACTTGAAAGTTCACATGCGAACACACACTGGAGAAAAACCATATTCTTGTGAGGTGTGTGGATCATCTTTTGCTGATGGTAGCAACTTGAAATTGCACATGCGAACACACACTGGTGAAAAACCTTATTCTTGTATAGTGTGTAGATCAGCTTTTTCCCACATTGGCAATTGGAAAAAACATATGCAGAGACATACTAGGGAGAAACCATTTTCTTGTGAGGTATGTGGATCAGATCTTTGTGAGAATCAAATAATGAAAAGTGATGCAAAAATACACACTTCCAAAAAACCATATTCTTGTAATGTGTGTGGATCAGCCTTTTCCTGTAATAAAATCTTAAAAGTACGCATACAGCCAAAAACTACAAAGAAATTACAGTCTAGTAAGGTGTGTGGGGAAAAATTTCTGAACAGTTTCAGTTTTAAACAGCATATTCAAAAACACACTGGAGAAAAACCATTTTCTTGTGAGCTGTGTAGATCATCATTTTCAAATAAGTTCAAGCTGAAAGCCCACATGCGAATACACACTGGAGAAAAACCATTTTCCTGTGAGGTGTGTGGTTCAGCCTTTTCTGATAGTAGCAACTTGAAAGTACACATGCGAACACACACTGGAGAAAAACCCCATTCTTGTGAGGTGTGTGGATCAGCCTTTTCCAATAGGCAAATTTTAAAAGTGCACATCCGAACACACACTGGAGAAAAACCATATTCTTGTGACGTATGTGGATCAGCCTTTTCCCAGATTGGCAATTGGAAAAAACATTTGCGAAGACACACTGGAGAAAATTCATTTTCTTATAAGTTATGAGGTCAGGTATTTTTCTAGAGACAATGTAAGAAAAGTTGCAAGAACACCCACTGAGGAAAGACTATACATGGATCAGCCATCGTAACAACATCAAAGTTCACACGTGATCACATACTGATGTAATTACATATTGTTGTAAATTGTCTGGATCACCTTTACAACAATTTTCTCATTAAAAATATGTAAACCAACACTGGAGAAAAATCATATTCTTGTGAAGTATGTTGATTGTTTTTTTCAACAAGTTTCACATTAAAACACACGCAAACAAACTGCAAAGGAGCACATCTTTATAAGGAATATTGATTGGCACTTTCAGTATGTTCAAATTTGACATTATATTTGCAATTACTTTGCAGACTGCCTTAGTTTTTTACAGTATACTGATCTTTTTTACAGGCTCCCAAACTAATGATAAAACTTGAAATCCCACATTAGGTAAAAATATAACAGTAGGTCGATTATTTGTTATCCTTTGAAAAAACAGGAAGAGAGAGAAAATTCCAATTAACAGAAAAATATTTGTCAGGTTTTCACATTCTTCAAAGTTAATAATACACATGGGAATATTCACTAGAAGTTATACTACAGAAGCTCTATTGGTTATTATTTTAAAAACATGAGAACATAGGAAATTCTTAATCATTCATCACATGTAAATCTACTGGAAAACACATCTTGTGAAAGGAGTGGTTTGCATAAAGATACACTGAACCAACATTAATTAGAATTGCTTGTTTTTTATTTCCTTGCAAATTAAAAAAAATGTACTTCAGATAAACTGAAAATATGCAGGCAGACATTGGAGAGCAAATCTTGTGAAATGAATGGTTCACATTAATAAATAAAATTTACTTCAGGTAAACTTATAATTATTGGATTGATCTTTTCATAAATTCATGGAACCATCACTTGGAAACAGTGAAGAGCAACCATATTCTTGCACAGTGTGTGTTTTGTTCTTATAGAATTGAAATGTAAACAAATTCTTTGGAAAATGATATGGAAGCATTTTAATGTTCCTTGATTTTATGCATGCAGGCATATGAACTGGTATTTTGAAAGCTATGAAGTTGTCATCGCATATCTTCATCAGTCATGGATTTTAACTGATAGTTACAATATATCTTAGTGAAACTAACCAAACCATGTACAGATTTCATGAATTAAAATAATCATGGTCAATAAAAAAGGATTCTTTTATTGTTATATTATCTCTCTTGATTTTTTCTTATAATTGATAATTTTGTGTGTGTTAAATAAAAATGTTACCACCAAAATTAGGAGTACATCATTCAACCATGGCAGTGTTTGAATATATTCTTAAGTCCAACATTGAGTGAATCTAGGCAGCTTTCAAGCTTCACCACTAATTCAGTTCTCAACCAAATTTCAAACAGTTTACAGAGTTTAATAGGATACCTGTTTAGCTACATTTTGAAAAAAAATTGAATTTTTGTTCAGTAGAAAGTTACATCAAAATATGTAAAGTCAAAAAAGGGAACTAAGTACATAAGTGGGTGACTAACACTTCTAATAATATAATATTTTTGTATGTGGTTTTCAACATTTAAATTCTAATATCTTTTATCATTTTTGTTAATCAAACTTTGCTTATCCCTTATTTTATCAAAATTAATTGTTAATAATCTATGTTTTATTGTTTTTTTAATCAATTGCATATTTTTCTTTCTTTTTAATATTTTTTAATGCAGTTTTCAGCATTAAATTGATATTAATTTTATAGCAATACCTGGAAAAATCATGAATTATATGGAAAAATGCATGCATGAAAAGTAATATTCTTAAGATCATATTAAAAGAAAAAGTCAATCACAGTGAGCGGTCCCAACCATTTTCTATTAATTAGAATTTCCTCTCTAAAAGAATAGGACAGGTTATTAAAACTGGAAAAGTAAAATTCAAGATATTCTAGGGAAGAAAAAATAAAAAATTTTTACTTAAAATATTGCATCTAAAAATAAAATTTGAATTATTTTTAGCTGCAATATTTTAAGTAAAAATTTCTTATATTTTACTTCACTAGAATATCTTGTCCTTTACTTTTCCAGGTTTAATAATTTGTCCTGTTCTTTTCCAGGTTTAATATAATCTTAAGAATATTACTTTTCATGCATGCATTTTTCCATGTAATGATTTATGTCCACCTAAGGTTTCATTGTTATGAAGAAAGCAAGATGTGAGAACTCAAAAAAGTGTAATGTGCACTCAATTTCTTTTAAAAAAGAATCATCAGAGTGTTAGTAAGTTCTCATTGTAGATTTTCATTATTTTTTTTTTCTGAACTTCAAAATATATGTTGTAGTTCATTTTAGAGTTACATGTTTGACTTTCAACCTATCATGGATTACTTTCTTTCTGTGCACAATAGACAATGTCTTACTGAGATTAACTAAACCAAATACGGATTTCATGAAGCATTAATTACTGTTTACAAGAAAAGCGTTTTTTTTTGTTTATATTATTTCCCTTGATTTTCTCTTACAGTCAATAATTTTGTATGTTAATCAAGAAATGAATAAAATGTTACTTTGAAAACTTTTATGAAAAGGACACTTTTACATTAGAAAGAAATAATTGAAATTTTTAAAGGAACTCATGAGAAAATCTTTTATTCACTAGTCACATTGGAGAGTAACCCTATTCTTGTGCAGAGTTTTCATGTAGGATTGATAGAGAACACCATTGAAAATTATGTAAACTTAAGGAATCAGTGCATATGCTAGGTCATAAAAATCTCCTCAGCTGGCCAAGCATAGAAATGAATTCAATATCAGAACCAGTGATATAGAGTTCCAGAGAAAATCATTAACTTCAAAGATTGCAATATGAGCTCTGGTAAAAATTGTTACTGAGCCATTAGGTTTATATGTTCTAAAAATTCATACACTGATGTCCTCAAGGACACATGACCCAATGGATATAGGCATTAGTTTTAGTGACTTGACTCCAAAATTTGTGAGTTCAATACCTGGCTACAGCAGTGATGAGCAAATAACTTAGAGAGTTGAGTTAAAGGGAGATAACTACATGGCATTCAGAAGTGGCATTGCACATGAAATGAGAATGATATATCCCAGTGATCAAAATAAAGGGTTTGGTTCAAAGTTCCAAGCACTTCAATTGTTTACGGTCATATGTTGAATACACCGGTTCTTGATCGATCACCAAAGTTAAGCAATGTTGAGCCTGGTCAGTATTTATTTGGAATATCAGGTGTTGTAAGCGTTTGACAGATGTGCATTGTGGTGCAGTGGATGTCAGCTCGGAAAGAGAAATCAATGAACCAATTTCGAATTCCAGTTGAATGCCCTGCATTCACTTATGCGCTAATACCCTTGGGGAAAGGTATTAATCTGTCCATTCCCTCCAGTTATGGTTTAAATAACAGGGTATGATTTGGGACCCTGCCCTTAAACAAATTCCAATGAAACTTTCTCTGTTAGGGAGGAAGCTGGCTCAACCCATCTAGGATGCATGCTGCTTGGACACTTCAAGTGTACAACAGCTGAAACGTCATAAACACGGTAATAAAGATGAAGACAACAGTGTAAATAATATAGAATCAAAATGTAAACAAGTTCTTTGGAAAATATTAATGTTATGAAAGCATTTTGATGTTCTTTGCTTTTTTATTCATGTGAACTGGAAAGAAAAGTATTTTGAAATCTATGAAGTTGCTATTGCATATTTTCATTTGCTTTTTTTATGGACTTCAAAATATATACTAATCTTTAACTAATACTTACATGATTGGCTTTCAACTAAACAATAATTACTTTTTATTCTGTGCATAATAGAAATCTCTTACTGAGTTTAACCAAACCAAATACTGATTTCATGACTTAGACTCAACTCTTCCTATTTCCATGACAACTACGTTCCTTCTTTACATCAACTCAGATTTTCACAGGTAAGACCTATTATGGTAAAATGACTGCCCCAATCCCTCTCCATTTCCTTCATATTCCATTAGTAAGAAGAAAGTTGCACTTAAACAGCTACTTCCCATGGACAGAAGAAATTCCCAAGAGAATGCTTTTTTCATTGCTAGGTTCCTAACCACTTCAAGTTTGAACTTAAGTCTCATCTTTCCCATAAACTGTTCTTATTACCTTTTCTTTGTCTTATGCACATACAACAACATTATTCAGTAACCCTCTATCTTCAGTGGTTCTTCAGCCTTGTATTTAGTTAGAATTAGCCGACAAACAAAATTACTGAAGGCATCTCTCCACTTATCTTCAAGATTACTTAATTGCTGGTGGAGAGGTGGATGAATATAATAAAATTCTACTGAGGTTGAAGAAACAATCTTACCTACTTCTTTAATTGGGAATGTACTGTATTTATTTAGAATGGCATATTCTTTTTATATTTGTCTGACAAATCAGTGCCAGTGTATAATAAAGTCTGCTTTACATAAATTCAAGATTTGACTTTTTTCTTTTACTGATAAGGGGAATTTCTAAAATTTCATATCTGAAAAGAGTGGATGAGTAATGATTAAAGACAATTCAATGTTACTCTTATTCTTTATTTTATGAATTCTGAATCAAGAAATTAATGAATCCTTTGACAAATATTGATAACTGTTTCTTTCATATGAATTTTAATGTTATTCTGGCCAGAGATAAAAATTATTGTCATTTAGATTCTCTTTCTTTTACCTGAAGATGTATTCTGTTGTGTTGAGTGGGTTGCTTAAAATAAATTGTCAACTGTTATTGCCAATATTTTTAGCTGAAAATAGCCTACTCTTGCTTTTGAATGTGTACAAACTTTTGTTTTTTGACACCATTTTTCATATTTTACACATTCTACATGTACAAATTCAGATAAACCCACATGAATTTTGTTGTGACTTTTTTCTTAGCAAAAATGGCTACATCAACATTCAACAAAAACTTTATTCAAGAGTTTTTCTTTGATTCTGATGATGATTTTGAAGGCTTTACTCAGGTGGATATTGATGATGAAGTAGTTGGAGATAGATGATAACCACACTAGTGACAGAAGAAAACTGTGCTGGCTATGAGGAGTCAGGCATCATGTATGTCTAACTAATTTTATGGAAGCTGATGACCCTGAGGATGTATCCCATAGCATTTCTGAAAAAGAATTATTTCATCTATTTATAAGTGACAAAATAATAGCTTTATTTGTGAATGTGATAGAAACAAGAAAAGCAAATGCTGGTGTCTACTCACACGTAAACATATA
This sequence comes from Ascarosepion bandense, assembly GCA_037127315.1. Classification (NCBI taxonomy): domain Eukaryota; kingdom Metazoa; phylum Mollusca; class Cephalopoda; order Sepiida; family Sepiidae; genus Ascarosepion; species Ascarosepion bandense. The sequence continues at coordinate 7,402,477 of JBBBDQ010000328.1, read as the reverse complement.
GAAGGACATCACTTTAGATGAAATGAAGATTTTTATAGTCATTTTGCTTCTAATTAGACTCTATAGCCTAGGTTGGCAGCATGTCTACTGCAGAAAGTAATGGCAACCTAATGCAGGAAAATTTTCTGCTCAGTCAGTTATGTCTCTTTCAAAACATGATTGCCTTTTGATGTCTACTGAATTCAAATTCCAGTTGAATTCATTGTATTCACTTATGCACAAGTACCTTTGGGAAACATATTAATCCATCTCTTTCCTTCAGCTATGAATCAAATAGCAAGGCAGATTAGGTTCTATAGCCTTGGTTGACAACCAGTCTACTGCAGAAAGTAATGGCAACCTACTGAACCTACTGCGGGAAAATCTTCTGTCCAGTCAGTCATGTCTCTTCTGAAACATTATTGCCCAAGCGCATATCACAATACCAAGCACCTGAAATGTGGCAGGCCTTCTCACCCAGATTGTGGTGTTTGTTCAAACTGTGACAAAAGGGGCCACCAGATCGTGTGTTGAAAGTGCAATATGGCTCTTACTTCTGCTTCCAGAGGTTCTGTTAAGCTACAAGATAAACTGCACCCCAGAATCCCACAAAAGGTAATAAAATTATGAAAAAATTTGTATTTGTTTTTTTTTATTTTTATTTCAATATTGTTTTTGTTTTCAATGTCAAAACATAATATAAGACATAATACATTACATAAAAATATTACTTCTTCATTCTTTTATAAGTATACAAAAACCAAGTCTATACACACAATACAAAGTTATAACCCTTTTAAAACAGTAGGTGAGACATTCAGTGTCAAATCAACAATGTCCTGACCAACACAGAATTTTTTCAAATTTTATACTCTTATAGAGCTTCATGATAAAAATTAAATGGTTCCTATTTTATCAAGTGGTGAAAAAAAATACTTGAAATCTGTTTCTGCAATGCCCTGGTCATCTGAAAAGCCAAGTCAGTATACCAGGTCAATACTGAAAAGTTTAAGGCTTAAGATTGTTCATTCTTTACAGAAAGATTACAAGTCAGGTGATTCCCACAAGAGAGATAGTCAAACCAAAGATGACCAGGCTTGCCTCCCAGAGAGTAAAACACTACACCTCCTTGGTCTCACACTTTCAGCGTACCTCAAATGGAATGACTATATCGAATCCATTGCTAAATCCGCTGCTATGAAAGTCGGTTCTCTGTGCAGGGCCCGGAGGTTTTTTCCGTCTGAATCTATCCTGCACATTTATAAATCTACCATCTCCCCGTGCATTGAATACTGTTGCCATATCTGGTCAGGTGCCCCTGCTATTCTCCTTGGGCTTCTAGACAAGGTACAGTGGAGGGTCTGTAATGTGATTAATACCGACTTAGCAGACCGCCTGCAGTCTCTCTCTCACTGGTGCAACATGGCTTCCCTGTGTCTCTTCTATAAATACTTTCACGGCTTCTGCTCCGATGAACTTAGATCACTGGTGCCCCCTAGGTTCGAATTTGCACGAGATACTAGATTAGCAACTAGATCCCACCCTTTTACAGTGAAACCGATAAAATGTAACCGCAACTTCTACTCCAACAGTTTCTTTTCTCGCACTTCCTGACTGTGGAATTCTCTTCCAAATGACTGCTTCCCAACGGCTACAATCTCCAGGAGTTTAAATGTAAGGTCAATAGACACCTCCTAACAAACTAACTTCCATTCTTTCAAACACTCTTCCCACCCACCCAACTCTCTATCACCCCCCTTCTGACATTCCCTATATCTAACCACTCTTCCTATTTATCTTCCCCTATGTAGCCCCAAGCACAATAGTGGCAGTGGAATGCCTTGCTTGGGGTGAAATTATTAAAAAAAAAACCCTCAAAAAGTGTGATGTGGCACTCTACCCAGACCTCACCTCCAGAGGTTTGCCAGTACAGGTATACTTCACCTTACAACAGTAATTTGTTCCAGGAGAGGTGACTTGTCTTTAGGCTAAACAACAAATAACCATTCTTGGTTTTGTATTTTACTTATAAATGCATTTTTAATAATATATGATCAATAAGAATCTATTTTAAGCTTGCAAACAAATAAATTTCAGTTTTTAATATAGTACAGAAAAAAAGTAATCTAAATTTACGAATACATGCATGTCAGTCAGTTAAGTGCCATGCGCGATACACGCTTTGGGCGATCATGTCTCGAAAGAGACATGACTGACTGGGCAGAAGATTATCCCGCAGTAGGTTGCCATTGCTTTCTGCGGTAGACTGGTTGCCGACCAAGGCTATAGAACCCAATCCGTCCTGTTATTTAACCCATAACTGGAAGGAAGAGACGGATTAATACCTTTCCCAAGGGTATTTGCGCGTAAGTGAATGCAAGGAATTCAACTAGAATTCGAACTCGGTTCCCCGATTTCTCGTTCCGAGCCGAGATCCACTGCGCCACAACGCACTTGTAAATGTAGATGTTTACAATTTGGCAATCTTTACAGTACATCACTGACTCTATTTGTGAATGTAGTTTGCTCTAAGACATTATAAAATAAAATGATTTTGTAAGATTAAATAACATACAGTTATCAAATATATTATGCAATAGTAGAAAATGTTAAATTTACCAATATTCGCATTCAATTTGTTTATTTACATCACAGACATAGATGGCTTTTATTCTTATTTATTGTACAGCAACATGATTTATTTGCTTTTAATTCTTTCCTATTATGACCTCAGTATTTGTGGCAGACATATATAAAGTCAAATAAATTGACTTAAACTTGATTTTGTATTTTTCCATATATTTTGACAAATGATAATCACGAATGATTTACCTCGAAACAATGTAACCCAAGGTATACCTGTACAAGAATGACTGCAACCCCAGAATTTCACAAGAAGTATTTTTCCTTTTTTTTTGTGTGCTTCATTTTTTTTTTTTGTTGAGGGTTTCAATTCAATGTCAAAACATGTCTAGAGAACACAATGCTTTACATCAAAATATTTCTCATCTATTCCTTTATTAGTATGCAAAAAAAAAAAAAATCAAGTTTATACTCACAATACAAGAAAAAATTATAATTTTAAAACAGCAAGTACTCCTATTTTTTGTACCCTTAAAAAATGCAGTAGCAGGGATAACAAATTTATAGGGGGTGGTGAGGTAAGGTTAAAATCAAACAACAGACAGACACACACATAACACGTAATTAATCAAAGCATGGACGAGCACTTTCAAACATTTAAAATCTAAAAATATACAGGAAATTTGCACTGGAAAGAAACCAGGTTTGTGTGGCTCAACATTTTCACAGAGTTCATATTTTAAAATAAATGTTAAACACAATAGAATTTGAATTACTCTGATATGTTAATTTACATTTTGGGAGAATCAAATACAAAACACTAAACCAACAATTAGAATTGTTTTGACTTCCTCCCATGTTTAGAGAAAAACTTACATTCATTTCTGTGAAGTAAATGATTGTTTTAACATTCATTAAGATTTGCCATGCAATTGATGTTTCGGCAGACTTGGACCTCCATATCCACAAAGTGACGGAGTTTCAAAAGGACACTTTTTCTCTTGACACTGCAATTATTTTACCTACTTTAACCCCTTAACAATGTTTATTGTTTTAAAAAGCAATGATTAGAATTGAAATTAAAACAATTAACATATGATGTAATTGAATTTATACATTTTTCTTTGCTCTTCAGAATTGATAACAAAAACATAAAACACTTTATTAGATTGTTTATTCAGAAGAATGTTATATTTACAACATTCTAAAAGCTAATACAATTTAAAACTAATGCAATGTAATATTTATCATTTTATAAAGAAATAAATAGTAAAATGATGTTCTATTCATAAATTTATAAACATTTACTAAATTATTAAAATATGTGAACGAAGTATAAGGAAATCCTTATTATTTACTAATAATTTACTAGTAATAATTTGCTAACTACAAAATTTCAATCAGTTGGCAATCAGCTGACATTTTGAGAACCATTCCAATGAACAATATAATAAAAGGCAAAAATAATCTAATATTATTATTTTTGTTGTAAATTCACAAGAACAAAAAATATATAAAATCACTTTTATCATGTTTAGATTTTATTACAATTTTAAACATTAGATTTTAAAATAATAAACATTATGAAAAGTGAAGGTAGTTAAAATAATAGTGATGTCAAGGAAAGAACAGTCCTATTTTAAACTTTTTTTTTCTGAGCTTGAAGGTCAAAGTTTGCTAATGTTTCTTGCTTTTTTTTAAAAATATATTCCTTAACTCTGTACTAATTCAATTGTAATAAAATGATAAAAGACATTAAAGACAGCCTCAGCTATTTCTTAAATTTGGACAGTTGATTGAATGATATTCTGCCAAATTAGCCAACAACCAGAAACACTTTTAATGGTGGTAACAAAAACAGTCACTTGCTCAACTAACAGCCAATTTATCTATGTTGATTTTGTCAGTGCAGCTGCTCCCCCAACCAGTAACTTTTCTATTTCAGCCATATTGTCTCAATAATAAAAAAAAAATGGCCGTTCACTTTTAGTCTATATAAAGGGGACATTTCAATTTTTTAAGTTTAAAGGTTTATGGTTATCTCCAATTTTTTAGCTTTACGTAATTCATTTATTTTTGTAAAAAAATTACTTTTTTTTTTTAACTTAAAGTATCAAACTGAACAATTTTTAAATGCATTATGTAGAAACCTAATTAATAATACCAGAACCAGATTTTAATTTTTTTTTATAACCACATATTGTTGGTTGTGACTCAGAATAAGTTAACCTTTTGTCACGTCTTAATGACGCTCTTTAATGTACGAGGTGAGAAAGTATTTTTCTACACAAAGGAAGTCGTCTATCCTGTTTTAAACTTATTTTTATCGCATCTCATCAAAGTCGATCTAAGCATTTTAAAATACAGCAACGATTAAAATTTATCAATTGGATGATCATGTAAGTGTCTAAAAAAGATTTATTTTATTAACTTGAACAAAGTCAGCTGCTTATTCTCATTACCGATCGTCTTACTTTCAACTTTGTTTACTTTAAGTGTTAGCTTCATCATCATTTAAACATTACGTGAATAATTTAAATTTTAGTTTATTCAAGTGTTTAATTTGTTAGGGATTGTTTAATAAATTTGTCTGTAATTTTGTTATTCCTTTTTCTTTCTTTTTGTGACTAATTAGGAAGACGAAAAAAATCCTTTCCATTTCTTAGAAAATTGATCATATTTTGTTTTGTTTTGTTGAAGAAACCATAAATTTACTTCGGGATTTATTTTATTTTATTTTTTAAACTTCACAGACCCATATTATAAAAGCTATGTTTTGTATTTTAAAGAATGAACCCAGAATTTGATGTTACTACCTGATTTTATTTATTTGTAAGCTTATACCTCCACTCATTCACCGAAAAAAATTACAAGTAGCATAGCATGAAAAGCCCCTAAATTTAATAAAAACAAAGCTTTAAATTATATTGTTAAAAATGTTTAAGTTATTATTGAGGGGGAAAAGATCAATGTATTCATTATTTTTGAATTTCTAATCCTTTCGGAATTTTGATTAAAAATCTTTTTCTCTTTTTTTTTTATTTTCGTCAGCGAGTCACTAAATTTTTACCAGTTTATGGCAAACGTAATTATTAATTACGAAGCTTATTTTTGCCGGTGAAAAACATTAATTTGATTAATTTAATTAATTAAGTCAAATAATTGTCTGATTTTAAATATTCAGGACTTATTCACAAATAAATTTATTTTCGAAATTATTATTTTTAGAGAATCTCGGTAAAAATATATATTTTTTTATCAGTTAGCCCCCTCACCTGCAGTTAATTTCGTGATAATTTCTAGAAATTTCATACTGCCCAGTGCACTGCACACGGACTTTGTTTTAAATGCAGGACTCCTTGGAAAATCACCTATTTTTGTTTTTCAAATCTGAAAATCTGCTCCGAACAGTAAAATAAAAAATAAAATGCATTGAATGTTTTGAATTCAAAATTGTTTCTCGTTTCGAAAAGAAACTCCAGAGTGTTTTGTTTACTGGAAATGTCATTTAGCCTTCAAAGCTAAAGGTAAATTTTTGATTTGTTTTCCGAAGGCCTTTACTCCTTCAAATTTTTCCAAAACATCCTTATTTCCGTGCAAATTTATATGCTGAACTCAAATCGATAATTGTTTATTGATGAAACCTCTTTTCATGTTAACGACCAGAAAAATATCGAACTTCTTGTCGCTGTTTATCTCACCCCTAACCACGCTTCAAAAATGTTATTCACTGCAGAATGACTTCACACGTAGTTTGCCGATGTTTCGGCCTATTTACTTCCTTTGTGCAATTACTACGCGGAAATTGAGTTCCGAGACAAAACAAATCGCGTAGTAATTTCAAAAAGGAAGTAAATCGGCCGAAATAAGTATCCTACTCCTCAAGTCATTCAGCGGTGAATCAGATATGAGAACGGTGGTAAGGGGTGAGATATAGTCCGATTTTTTTTTTCTGGTCGATAGCATGAAAAAAGGTAGGTTTCTTCAATAAACAATTATCGATTTATACATTTGCACGGAATTAAGGATGTTTTCGAAAGATTTGATGGGGAACAAATAAAAAATTTACCAAATTAAAACTTCAAGAAAACGTTTTTATTTATCAAAATTCATTTTAAAATTTTGTGGTATCACGAATTATCTTGAAAATGTGGAGGTACCTACGTAGGTCAGTCAGTCAGTTAAGTACCATGCGCGATACACGCTTTGGGCGATCATGTCTCCAAAGAGACATGACTGACTGGGCAGAACATTATCCCGCAGTAGGTTGCCATTGCTTTCTGCGGTAGACTGGTTGCCGACCAAGGCTATAGAACCCAAACTGTCCTGTTATTTAACCCATAACTGGAAGGAATAGACGGATTAATACCTTTCCCAAGGGTATTTGCGCGTAAGTGAATGCGAGGAATTCAACTGGAATTCGAACTCGGTTCCCCGATTTCTCATTCCGAGCCAATATCCACTGCGCCACAACGCACATCCGTAGGTACCTCCACGAAATCACTGAAAAAACATCATCATGGCATAATATGAAGAAAAAAGGCCCCAAACGTAATAAAAATGAACCTTTTAAATTATTTAAAAAAAATTTTAATCCTTTCTAACATGTTCGAAATTTTGGTAAAAATCTAGTTTTTATTTTCGTTTTTGGGAGCCGAATTCTTACCAGAGTAAAAAATGTAATATCACGTAACTGTTTTTCCAGTGACAAACACATTAATTTGTAAATTCTTGCAAAAATCAAATAATTGTTGAATTTTAATGAAACTTTCAGTACTTATTCACAAATGAATGAAATTATTTTTGAAATCATTATTTTAAAAATATTTTTGCAAAAATATTTTTTTACAGCTGCTACCACCTAAATTCATGAAATTTCGAGAAATTAAATTTTGTAAGCAAAATTGGTTTTATTAATTTTAGGGGTAGGGGCCTTGGTGATGTTTGTCAATTTGGCCTTGTGCCAAACATAACTGAATTTAAAATATCAGAAGTTTGAATGAATGGTTGGAAAAATGTTTTGTTTGTAAAATAAGTGTAATTTTATCAATAGAACTGAGTAACAAATTTCTAAGAAGAAAATGTTTAAATAGAAAATGCATGTAGTTAATTATTTTGTAGGAGTTAAATGTTCCACAAAAACTCAGGGCTCATCATTAATAATAGTAGAATGTGTGTATGTAAAAAGATTAATCAGGCTACTAATAAGGTTTGTGTTCTTTTCCTTTTTATGACCAGCTAAAGAGTGAAAAGGAAAGTCAAGCAATAAAAGAGATTGTACTTATCGGAATCTGTTGAAGTATTTTGTTGTTGTTGTTTTCTTTGACCGTGTGTAGGAGAAAAGAAAGAAAAAAATTTAGAGAGGAAAAACAGATATGTGACACATCCTTATGTCCAGTCCAGGTCGGTAAATTAAATTTTCTTTAGTCACATTGTGATGAGGTCCTTCAGATTACTGCTCCCATCTTGGACAGACTTGACCAGTCAAGTTGTGAATTTTAGTCACATGGTTGAATCAAACGACATACCCATTTTTTAGGTGTTAAGAAAATTTGACAGGGATCATAGATCAACTTGCTATTTCTTATCAGAATCCAGAATCTTACTTTTCACACTGACTTGTGAAATTTGCCTTGGTCTGGGTTTTTCCAAAATGTTTTCAGTCGTTTTGATCAAATTTTGCTGGTGTGCAATTTTACTTTTTTCATTTGAGTTAATTGTTAGATGATATAGGATTTGCATCCTATAATTTAATGCAGGACTCATTGGGGATTGTAAGTCATCTATCATTTTTTTCAATCATTTGCCCCCCCACTCTTTCCAAAAATTTGCTCTCATTAGTAAAATAAAAATGCAATAAATCTATGACATTATTTTCTTGGATAGTTTTTAAATTGCTTTAATAAATAATATAAATTAAGGACATTATAATCTGAAGAAAATTTTGTTTTTGATTATTTTAAAAGAATTGTTTTAATTCTTTTTAATTCTAATAATTTATAAAGATTCAAAAATATTTTTAAAAATATTTTAAAGACTTGCTATTAAGTGAAGACTATATTTACTAATCAAAAATTGATAAGTTTAATACAAATCATCGGGCCATCGTATTTTTTTAAATAATTTAAAATTTTTTTGTGTGTATTTGAACTTTTCTTTTTATATCATAATTTCTGTGTGTACATTAAAAGGTCATATGTTACCTACACTGGTGTATTTCAAATAGTAATTATATTGATTGGAATCTAAAATGTTGAAAATTTAAAAAATTAGAGATTTTTTATCCATTTATCAGCGATCAACTCATTTGTAAACGGCTTTAAAAATCTTGCAAAAAAAATATACATCACTGACATGTTATTTTTGGAAAATTAGCAAATTTAAACCTAAATTAATCAGATTTATATAAATAATACTTATTTATAGCATGAATATTTAGAATAAAAGTATTTTTTAATCATAGAGCGTTGATCTTTCTGACCTTTGCTGTAAGTGAATGGCATGTGATGACAGCCAGATAAGCTAAGTATGTTCGACGAGGATTGACATAATTTCCAAATTTGTTTCTGTAAGGGGAAGAAACCATGAAACACATGATCTTTTAATGTAAGGCAGAAAATACTATACTAAAAAACACTTCAAATACACTAAAAAAATTTTTTAATTACAATGGCTTGATTATTTGTATTAAACTTTTCAATTTTCAATTAATAAATATAGTCTTCACTTAATAACAATAATCTAACTGCCTCAAGACTTTGTAGAGTTTTTAAAAAATTTTGAAGTTTTATAAATTATTATAATTAAAAAAATTAAAATTAAAGCAATTCCTCGAAAATTTCACAATTCATCAAAAAATTTTCATTAGTCTATAATGTTGTTAATATATATTAAAAGCTTATCTAATTAAATAATGTCACAGTTTTATTGCATTTTTTTTTTTTTTACTATTCGGAGCAGATTTTTGGTAAAAAGGCTAATGATTTAAAAAAAATAATAGATGATGTACTTTCCTCAATGTGTCCTGTGTTTAACAAATACAACAAATTTTCACTACAAAATTTAATTTCTTCAAATTTTATGAATTTACATGGAGTGGTGGGTAACAGATGCAAACACAAATATAATTTTACCAAAACTTATATAAAAATAATTGCATTCATTTGGAAATAAGTACTGAAAGTTTCAATTAAATCTGACAATTATGCGATTTTTACAAGAAGTTGCAAATTAATGTTTTTCACCAGAAAAAAACTGAGTTACATTATCACTTGTAAACTTTGGTAATGATTTGATTATTCACTGATGAAAATAAAAGAAGATATTTTACAAAATTTTGAATGGTTTCAAAAGAATCAAATAATTTTTTTAATAATTAAAAAATGCTTTGATCTTTCCTCTTAATAATAATACAAAAATGTTCATGGAAAAACTTTGGTTATTAAGTTTGGGTCGTTTTTTCTTCATACTATGCTTTTTTTTCAGTGAATTAGTGGCAGTGCTTACTATATAAGAACCTTTACTAAGTTGCAGAAAATAACAGCATAGCATGAAAAAAAAGACTCAAACTTAATAAAAACAGTTTTTCTGTCAAAATGTTTGTTATTATTAAGAGGAAAGATCAAAGTAATTTTTCAATATTTTTTTAAAATTGTGAAATTTTTAAAAGAAAAACTTTTTTTATCTCAGCAGGTAACAAAATTACATTCTCTTTTTTTCCGAAAATCTACTCCAAATAGTAAAAAAATTGCAATAAAAACTGATGTTATTCAATTAGATAAGCTTTTAATTGCTTTTGAATATATATATATATATATATATATATATATATTAAAGTCATTATAATTTGAAGAAAAAATTTTTACGATGAATAACAAATTTTTTCAAGAATTGTTTTCATATTTTCTTTTTTAATTATAATAATTTATAAAGTTTCAAAAATATTTAAAAAATTTTTCATGGTTATTAAGTTATGGTTATGTGTAGTAATCAAAAATTGAAAAGCTTAATACAAATCTTCAAGCCAAAAGATTTTTAAATAATTTTTTTTGTGTGTAGGGAGATTTTTTCAAGTATGGTATTTTCTTTGTTACATTAAAAGGTTACATGTTTCATGGCTTTTTTCTCTTCCAGGAAAAATATTTGAACAATTATGGTTAACTATTATACTTAGCTGTCATCAGTCATTTCACATGTCATCTAGCTGTCCTCAATCACTTACACATCACTCAGTTCACATCTCCATGCTTAAGAAATACTTTTATCCTAAATTTCATGCTATAAGCAACTAATATTTATCTAAATCAGATAAATTTAACTTTAAATTTGCTAATTTTCCAAAAAGAACATGGTACAGATGTACATCTTATTCTTTGCAAGTTTTTTAAAACCAAAAATAAACTTTTGTTTACAAACTTGTCAATTTCTCAAAATTGACACCAAAAAAATGATGAATTGTGAAAACTTGAACATTTTTTTAAATTTTAAAATTTCAAATTCCAATATATATAATTTCTATTTTAAATTCACCAGAGTATTTTGCTTATGGAAATAGTAAATTTAATCATTTAGCTTTCAACTAAAGTTAAAATGAAATCTTCAAGAAATTGTTTTTTTAATTCAATTTAAAACTTTGGTATCCAAAATGAGTGGAGGTACCTACATTAAAACTATGCCATTTTTTATTTAGATAAGCTTTTAATTGTTTTTATAAATAATATATTAAGAATATCATATTCTGAAGAAACAAATATTTGTTGATGAATAATGAAGGTTTAGAAGAAATTTTTAAATTTTTTCTTTGTTAATTATGATTTATAAAGGTTTCATAATTTATAATAATTCTGGTCAACCATACTGTTGTACACCTATCTATATACAGGAATGGAATGTTCCTATCCTCTTAAATACATGTACACTATTGGTGTAGAGGAGAGTGATTATACTGACTGGCAGTTCACTAGCAGTGTATCTACTTCATGCAGTATGTAAGTCTTGTACTTGTTGATTTACTCACACAGTAACCTTTTAGGGTTACAATGTTGGCAACGAAGATTGTGCTGTTGACCAGAATAATATATTTTGGTAATGAAGATTGTACCATGGACCAAAATACAACATTTTGGCATTGAAGATTGTGTCGTTGGCAAAATTACAACATTTTAAGCATTAAAGATTACGGCTTTAGTCAAAATAACAAGATTGTGGCATTCACTGTTACAACATTTTGGTGTCAAAGATTTTTGGTAGCGAAAATTTTGGCCAACCTTAAGAAAAAAGGATCACCAACACAACATTTTTGTGTGATGAACGTTTTGGCCATACTCAACTAAATGTTCGTGGATACAACATTCTTTAAACTTAGTATTGGCAAAAACGCACAGAAAAAAGGTTACGAGGGTAACTTTTGTGAAGAAAGGTTTTCATGTAAATATTCACCAAGGAACATTGGTAAAGAAAGATCAAAAGTACAAAAATTATAAAGCAGTTTTTGGCTACAAGGATTTTTAAGGATTACCTGATATCAACCAGTTGTGTGAAATGCAACAGTTTTAAAGATCTTGCAAAAATATAATATACATCTGTGACATGTTATTTTTAGAAAATTAGCAAATTTAAAATTAAATTTATCTGATTTACACAAGTATTATTTGTTTATAGTATGAAATTTAGAATGAAAAGAGGTTATAGCTTTCTGACCTGTTACATGAGTCATGACAGCCAGATGTGGTGATAAGCTAAGTATGGTTGACCAGAATTGACATAATTGTCCAAATTTTTTCTTGTAATGGAAAGAAACTGTGAAACATGTGACCTTTTTAATGTAACACATGAAATATCATACTAAAAAAATTTCTCTACACAAAAAATATTAGAAAATTATTTAAAAACCTTTTGGCTTGACGATTTGTATTAAGCTTCAGTTTCAGTTTTTTGTTTGATTTGTAAATAATCTTCACTTAATAATGTAACTTCAACAAGGCTTTGAAGAATTTTTTAAATATTTTTGAAACTTTCTAAGATATTATAATGAAAAAAAATGAAAACAATTCTTGCAAAAATTCATTGTTCATCAAAAATGTTTTCTTCAGACTATAATGTCTGATATATATTTATATATATAAAGTTAAAGGGTTTTAAAAATAGTAGACTGAAGCACCATGATCAGCTTCATTAAGCTCTGAAGCAGAGATGCCATCAAAATTCTGCTTCACCAAATTTTATCTGTCAGTGTGACTTAGTCACCCATAGAAAGGTTGGGTTAGTATCGCACTAAGAATGCATAAATGAAATGTCTTCTGCCTATGAGATTTTATTCATAATTACGCAATGCAAGCATGAAAATCTGTAAAACAAAGAGAACCATCCAGTGTTCATATTCATTTACTATTCACAATAAGAAAATCCACCATATATATATATATATATATATATATATATATATATATATATATATATATTATATTAAAAGTGTAAATAATTAAATAATGTCATAGTTGTATTGCATTTTTTTATTTTACTATTTAAAGCAGATTTTCAGAAAAAGGTAACTGTTTGAAAAAAAGTAGATGATTTACATTCCTCAAGGAGTCCTATGTTTAACTAATAAAACAAATTTTTTCCAAAGTTTTCTAAAAATAATTTCCAAAATCATTTCATTAATTTGTGAATACGTTCTTAAAGTTTCATTAAAATCCGAGAATTATTTGATTTTTGCAAGAATTTCCAAATGTATTTTTCACCAGAAAACAATTTGATCACCCACTGACAAAAAAAAAAAAGTTTTCTACCAAAATTTCAAACATGTTAGAAAGGATTAAAATATAATTAAAATATACTTAGATTTTTCCTCTTAATAATAACAAACATTATGACTATAAAATTTAATTTTTATTAAGTTTTGGGCCTTTTTTCCTTATATTATGTTTGCTATTTTATCAGCAAATTAGCAAAAGTGCCAACATATATTTTATGGGAAATTTTGAATTGGAAATTTTTGCAGAAATCAAATAATTGTCGTTTTAATGAAATTTTCAAAAGTTTTTCACAAATGAATGAAATTTTTTGAAACTGTGTCTTTTATGATTTTTTTAAAAATCTGTTAGCTCCACTGATTTACCACCAAAATGGATGTTTTTTTCCAAAGTAAAAGAAACAAAGTGGCTACCCACTGTTTTAAAACATTTGCTAACAATCAGAAAAATATGCAATTCAACCAAAAATCTAGTAAGTTTTTTGCTAAAAAAATGAATACTCACAAAAAATTTCCCAAACTGAATAAAAACAAACTTATTAAGTGGAAAGACCAAAGAGTTTTTAATTGTTAAATTATATTCTTTTAACACTTTATAGAACATTCAAATTTTGATTAAAAATGTTGTTTTTCTTGCATCAGTAAGTCACCATAAATTAGAAATGGAAAATTTCAGCAATTATTTGGAAATTCTTGCAACAATCAGATAATTGATAGATTTTAAATGAAAATTTCAGGTAGATACCTTTTCTAATTTTTGATAACGAAGGTTTAAAATGAATTATTAAAAGTGAAAAAAATATTCTTGAAGCATTTTAATTTCAACCAGAAATTTTGAACATGCCAAAATGAATTAAAAAATAAATGAAAAAATACTTTGATCTTTCCTCATAATAATAACATGAACATTTTGATCATAAAACTTTGTTTTTATTATTTTGGACCTTTTTTTTTATCATGCCATGGTGTTTTTTCAGGAAAAATGTGGAGGTACCTACAACATTTTAAATCAATTACCAAGTAATGAATAAGTACTGCCATCTGAGAATTCCTAAGCAAACTTTTCAAAATAGAATTGAAATGAATCAAATAGAAATAACAGCCAACTAAGTGAACAAAAAATTGTTTCTTTCTATCAAAAGCAGATTATTTTTCAGTCACCTAAAATGATTCAGTGTTATTTTTAGGAAATATTAAAATATTAATTCTACTAAAAAGGATTATTTTTCAATCATTTGCATACTTTGAAGTAAATTATATTTAAAAATTAAAATGTAAAACTATGATGATTTTTATTTATTAATTTTTATAAAATGGTCCAAACTTCATCAAAAATCATTCATATTTCATAAATCTTTCCGTTTTTTAAGTTTTAGTACCTCTACTCATTTTCAATACAAAGTTTGAAATTGAATTTTTAAAAATAAAATTTTCTTGAAGCTTTAATTTTAGTTTTAATTGAAAGCTAAATGATTAAATTTACTATTTTCAGTAAGCAAAATTCTCTCGTGTATTTAAAATAAAAATTGTATTAATTGGAATCGATATATTATTATTATTATTTTGTTTTCAATAAACAAATTCAAATCAGCTGTTTTGACACATTTGTTGACAAAAGTTAATTCTCAATTTTAAAAAATTTTCAAAATTAAAACATACTTTTCTGAATTTTATTTTGAGGAATACTATGTCGACAACTGATACCAAAAAAAAAAAAAAATTTGAACATACTAAGAAAGATTAGAAAATGAAGTAATAAAAAATACTTTGGTCTTTCCTTTTAAGAATAACATGAAGTTTCTTGTATTAAGTTTCAGGCTTTTTTCATTATGCTTTTCAGCAAAAAGGTGGAGCAACCTAGTTTCAGAAGTTATTCACAAATAGAATTATTTTTAGAAAATCTTCAGTATTTTTCTATACTTCTGAGATGAGTTAGTGTTTACATTTTCCTCATTTTTATTGCCATATTCATAATGTTTCAGTTGTTGTACACTCCAGCCTTCTTCAGGTGATTCGAATTAAAAGCGATCTCTTTATTTCAATCACTGGGGTATATAATTCCTATTCCATAAATGATGTCACTGTTCGATGTCATGTAGTTATCTCCCTTTAAATCAACTCTAAGTTATTTGTTCACAGCCAGGTATTGAACTTACAACTCTTTTGGTCAAGTCATTGGATCTTACCAATGCTTTTATCCACTGGGCCATGTGTCCTTGAGGATATTAGTGTAAGAATATTTGGAACTTATAAACCTAATGTCTCAGTAACCATGTTTTTTAACAGAGCTCATATTGCAATCTTTGAAGCTAATGATTTTTTCTTACACTCTGTATTATTGATATTGTATTCATTTCTATGATTAAGAGATTTTTGTGGCCTAGCATATGTGCTGATTCCTTAAGTTACTTAATTTTCAATAATGTTCTTTATCAATTATTTCAGCTTCATCCCATAACCCTTGTGTTACAGCCTTGTGATGTTCTTGCAGCCTCACTTTAAGGGATCAGCTCGTTACTTTACATTTCTTTCCACAGCTTCATGGAATGGTGTATAGTTCTTAGTCATATTCTTATATTCTTCTCTCTTGGATGTCTTACTTGGGAGAGGTATCTGTGAAGTGTAGAAAACTTTTGAAGGTCACCCTGATGTTATATAAACCACAAATTCTATGTATTTTCTCTGATAATCTCTTCACATAGAGTAGGCAGACCAAGGCTGTTTTCTGAGTTGGGTTATACTCATGGACTATCCCTACCATGTTTGTTGGAGCTGTTGTCATGTACTCTGGGTAGTTGTTACATTGTAGGATACTACCATTTCTTGTTCATATATCTCTGGGTCAGTACATATGACTTTTGCTTGATGATACTAGAAGTGAACAATTCCTTTCTTTACATTGTATGGGTGCTGAGAGTTGAAGTTTAGGCATTGCCCAATGAATGTTGGCTTGTGATATACTAATTTTTGAACCTATTCTCTGCTTGAAGTATTTGTACATCCAGGAATGCTAGTTTGTTGTCATTCTTTTTTCTATTGTGAACTGTATAAATGATCTTTTTGAGTTCACATAGTCCAGTGGTGTCTCAACCTCTTCCTGGTGCGGCCAGAGTATGAAGGTGTCATTAACATCTTGTCTATAGAGTTTGTGTCAGGGATGTAGATTTTAATGCCATCTCTTCAAAGTATTCAATATATGTTTGATCCCGTGTTGAGTGCAGAAAGTCAGCATCTTCATCAGGTTGTCTATTGGTACTCTGGTATATTTTCCTAGTAATGAATCCGAGGCCAATTTGTCCCCAACTACCAATAGCACCTTCACTGTGGTTACTTTGGTAAACTGACTCACCACATACAAGCTGACCATCTGGTTGCATTGGATGGGAGCATCTTTGATTAGTTTTATGAAATGAGCAGAGTTTCAGACATATGATGCTGACTTTCCTATCAGTGGGTCAATTATAGCCACAACTCAGAGGGTAGCACACAGAGTCTTGGCAGCTAACACTCGGCCTGAGCAGGATAACGTTTTTGTGAATCTTGGGTAAACTATACATCTGAGGTAGCTTGCTGTCATGATGAGACAACTGCCTGTATGGCTTAGGCTGGAAGTTAGGTTACAATCTCAGAAGTATAGACAAATACTGAGATTGTTATTGAGATTTCTGATTTTTTATTCTAATTTATCTTTAGAAATTTGTTCCATAATTAGAATGTTTGATCTGAAAATGTCTTGATGATGTATTCTTTGATCTCTGAAATCAAATCATGGCATATTAAACAAAGTGCTTTGTTTCCTACACTTGTTAAAACAAAAAAAATATTTTTTTCTCCAGTTTGACTTGAAAATTTAAAATTCATAACAAGTTCTTAACAAATTTGGATCTGGTTATATTTTAAATTAAGAAGAATTACTGTCAATTTTGACAAAGCAGAAATTAACACTCACATTCATCCACTGAAATCTTGGGGTAAAATGCAACAAGCAAAAAAACAAAAACAAATACAAACAACAAAGTAATTCAATCCACCAATATGAAAGTATTAAATTATTGCTAAAATATTTTCTAATTTCTTGGCAAACCAAACCACCACCTTTCAAGAGGCTCATCCCTTGTTTCCTGTTTAGGTTGTGGTTTCCGGTTTTTCTCTTTTCCAATCTTTTCACTCTTTTTTTTATTTTATTTTTTTTTTCAATTGGAGTAGATAGACTAAACTATCGCCCGGTTCACACTCCACCCACGTCTATTGAACAGGTGAAGAGGCTCATCCCTTGTTTCCTGTTTAGGTTGTGGTTTCCGGTTTTTCTCTTTTCCAATCTTTTCACTCTTTTTTTTATTTTATTTTATTTTTCAATTGGAGTAGATAGACTAAACTATCGCCCGGTTCACACTCCACCCACATCTATTGAACAGGTGAAGAGGCTCATCCCTTGTTTCCTGTTTAGGTTGTGGTTTCCGGTTTTTCTCTTTTCCAATCTTTTCACTCTTATGTAGCCCCCTGTGCATCAGAGGCATTTTCACCTTGCTTGGGGTGATATGATTAAAAAAAAAAAAAAGTATCATATATCAAACTGAATACACTAATTCAATTTATTTTGGTTAGTAGGAAATGACCTAGTCAGTCAGTCAGTTAATTGCCATACATGATACACACTTGGACGATCATGTCTTAAAAGAGATATGACTGACTGGGCAGAAGATTATCCTGCAGTAGATTGTCATTGCTTTCTGCAGTAGACTGGTTGCCAGCCAAGGCTATAGAACCAAATCTGTCCTTTTATTTAACCCATAACTGGAAGGAATAGACAGATTAATACCTTTTCCAAGTGTATTTACGCGTAAGAGAATGCAACGAATTCAGCTGGAATTTGAACTCAGCTCCCTGATTTCTCATTCCAAGTCAATATCCACTGCACCAACCAAGATCAAATAATGCATGAAAAAGATTTTCACAGCCTTTAAGCTCAGCAAGGGGCTTACTATTGCCCATCTTCTCTCTAGTTTGCTCACCACTGCTTTATATAGCCTACCTTTTAAACTGATTACTTAAAAAATTGCCATTAAATGTTTATTTTATTGTAGGTACATCTGCTATTTATGAAAATTGACAGTATTTTATTAATCTTTCTTCTTCCTAAGTTGTGAAAGTTTCTAAATCATGTTATCTCAAGATATGAAATTTTTACTGTATTCTATTTTTTTTTTTAAGTATTTATGGATTAATTTAAACTTTTACATCTAACATGGAACATATGTTCTAACAGTTTTTCCCTGTAATGGGAACAAGCACTGAAAAAAAAAAAATGACTGATATTAATGTTTTAAAAATTTCTACTTAATTACTGAAGATCTGAAAAAATCTAAAACAGAAAAGGTTTTTTAAAGTATGTTCTTTTTTTTTATATTTTAGATTGCTAATTAAAAAATATATTTCTAAAAAGACACTAATACTATGCTATTTTCTTGTGCAGATTGTATTTCCATGAAAAGGGATCCTCAATAAAGATTGACTTGGAAGCACATGCTAGAAACAATTCATACCCCTATGAAGAAGGATAAAATTTTTCACAGAGTTTATACTTCAAAACTACATTTGTAGACACAATGGAGAAAAAAATTATATTCATCTAAAGAGTGTGGTTGACATTTACAATTTATTGACAAAATATTCTATAGAGACAATATTTACATTTGTGGCCTAACAGTTTCATAGAGTTTGTAGATAAAAAATGAATCATATACATAGTGTTAAAAATACATGTGAAATGAGTAGCTCAACGTATTCAGAGAGTTCAAATTTAAAATGTCAAATGGAAACAGATACTGTCGAGAACATATACTCATGTGAAGTGTGTGGTACAGCATATTCTCGGATCTCAAGTTTCAAAAGACATATGAGAACACACAGTGGTGAAAAACCATATACATGTGAAGTGTGTAACTCATCATTCTCAGAGAGTACACTATTAAAATGTCATATGCGTATACATACCGGTGAGAAACCATACACATGTGAAGTGTGTGGTTCAGCATTTTCTGGAAACTCAAGTTTCAGAAGTCATATGAGAACACACACTGGTGAAAAACCATATTCATGTGAAGTATGTAGCTCAGCATTTTCACAGAGTTCAATATTAAAACGACACATGCGAATACATACTGGCGAGAAACCATATTCATGTCAAGTGTGTGGTACAGCATTTTCTCAGAGATCAGGTTTAGTAAGACATATGCGAACACATACTGGTGTAAACCCATATTCATGTAAATTGTGTAGTGCATCATTTTCAGAGGGTTCAAAACTAAAAAGCCATATGCACATACATACTGGTGAGAAGCCATATTCATGTGAAGTGTGTGGCTCAGCATTTTCTCAGAGCTCAAGTTTAAGAATTCATATGCAAATACATACTGGTGAAAGGCCATTTTCTTGCGGAATGTGTAATTTAAAGTTTTCAGAGAGTTCGAAGTTAAAAAGTCACATGCGAACACATACTGGAGAGAAACCATATACATGTGAAGTGTGTGGTTCTGCATTTTCTCAGAACTCCACTTTAACAAGACATAAGCGAATACACACTGGTGAAACTCCATATTCATGTGAAGTGTGTAGCTTAGCATTTTCACAGCGTTCGAGGTTGAAAAGTCACATGCACATACATACTGGTGTGAAACCATATTCATGTGACGTATGTGGTTCATCATTTTCTCAGAAAGCCAGTTTAATAAGACATACACGTATGCACACTGGTGAAAAGCCATACCCTTGTGGAATGTGTAGTGCAAAGTTTTCAGAGAGCTCAAAGTTAAAAAGTCATATGCGAACACATACTGGTGAGAAACCATATTCATGTGAAATATGTGGTTCAGCATTTTCTCAGAGCTCCAATTTAAAAAGTCATATGCGAACACACACAGGTGAAAAACGATATTCATGTGAAGTTTGTAGTGCAAAGTTTTCAGATAGTTCATTGTTAAAACGTCATGTGCTTACACATACTGGTGAGAAGCCATATTCATGTAAAATATGTGGTTCAGCATTTTCTCTGAGCTCAAGTTTCAAAAGCCATATGAGAATACACACTGGTGAAAAACCATTTTCATGTGAAGTGTGTGACTCAAAATTTTCACAGAGTTCAGTATTAAAACGTCACATGCGAATACATACTGGTGAAAAACCATACTCATGTGAAGTGTGTGGGTTAGCATTTTCTCAGAGGGCAACTTTACTAAGACATATACGAATGCATACTGGTGAAAACCCATATTCATGTAAAGTATGTGGTGCATCATTTCCTGGTGGTTCAAATTTAAGAAGTCATATGCGAAAACACACAGGTGAAAAACCATATTCATGTGAAGTGTGTCATACCAAGTTTTCACATAGTTCAAAGTTAAAAAATCACTTGAAGACACATGCTGATGAGAAACCATTATCATGTTAAGTTGGTCGCAAAAATCTTTCTCTGAGTTGAATGTCAAAATGTCACATGTTTAAATGCGCTTGTAAAAAGCCATATTCATGTAAAATATGTAGTTTAACATTTTGTCTGATCTTAAGTTTTTAAATTTGTTTGCAAAAACACTGGTGTAATCTGTACTTTTGTAAAAATTTTTTGAGTTAAATTTTTACAGACATCAAAGTTAAGCAGTCATTCTAATGAAAAGCAGTTTTCTTTTTGAATGTGTAGCATAAAGTTTTCATAAATTTTGAAGTTAAAAAGTCACATGTGGACACATTGGTGAGAAACCATATTAATGTGATGTGTGTGGTTCAGCATGTTTTCAGAGTGCAAGTTTAATAAGACATATGCAAACAGTGGTGAAAACCTATATTCATGTCAACTTTGTAACAGTTTTCCCAGAGTTCAAAGTTAAAAATCATGTGCTGGTCCGAAACCATAATCATTTTAAGTTTGTAGCACAAATTTTTCAGTGCAACTATACTTGTGAGGAAACCTTATTTATGTAAAATATGTAGTTGAAAATTTTTAGTTAAAATGTCACATGTGAATACATACTGGTGAGAAACTTTATTCATGTGAAGTGTGAGTTTTAGCATTTTCTCAGAAAGTATGACTAACAAGATATAAGTAAATACACACTAGTAACAAATCTTTATCCTTGTGGAATGTGCAAAACAGTTTTCAGAGAACTGAATGTTATAAAGCCACATGTGAACACATACTAGGGAAAAACCACATTCATTTAAAGTGTGTGGTCAGGCATTTTCTTGGAGTTCAAATTTAATAAAATGTATACAGGGTTGTGAAAAACTATATTCATATTAAGTGTGTAGTGTTTATGTTAGTCATATGAAAATACATACTGCTGAAAAAACATTCTTGTGAAGTGTGTAGTTCAGCATTTTCTCAGAGTTCAAGTTTTCAAACTCCTATTGTAACAATGGTAGTCATTGCTCTAAAATGTTTTATGTAACTTGCAAAGGCACTATATTCATTCCTGCATCTTATAAAAGGAAAACCATGTGGACACAAATTTCTTGATAATGTCAGTTGATTTCTTCCTTGTTTATTTTTCTTTACTTGTGTGAATTGTTAAGTGAGAGAGAGAACAACGACTGTCCTAGCAGCAGGTTATTAAACTGCCTAGTACCAGGGAACATTTTAATTCCGTCCAACCCCACGGGTCAGCCACCATTTTTCTCCTCAACAAAACCCCCAGAAGACTCTCAGTCTCTTCTCCTTTTTCATCCCAAAACATTTTTTTATCTCATGTCTTTTTGTGTAGAAGAACACTTCTGCTTCCCTCCTGAGATGCTTCCAGAAAAAACTAGATTTCTCCCAAACCATTCTGAATCGGAAGTTCTTTATTAATTTATTTAGAAAATCAGATTCCCGGCCTAATTATAGCTAGCACTAATCAATGACATTTACCTGTGAAAGCCCAGCATGCCCCTGCCAGCTGCACTGACCTTTCTCACTGAGGGGTCAACTAAAAGCTTTTTTTTGTTGTTTGGAGACTGGATGACCAGTGAGTTCACATTTCTAGTGTCACTAAAATTCCCCTTTTCTTCCTTTTTTTTTTTAAAAAGAACCTAACATAAATCAACTCTGAATTTTATCACATACTACACTATGGGGACATATTCTGGGGAGAATCCATATTCAGGCAAAGTATGTAGGTTAGCTTTTTCAAAGAATGCTCTTAAAAACATGCAAATACATATTGAGAAGACATACAAAAATATTTTTAAATTAATTTACACACTGAGTGATGCTAATATTGTTGATAGCCAACCAATAAAAAACTAAAATCAACTTTTATGTACTATATTCAATGATTTTAGAATAACAATTGTACAAAGACTACCTAATTAAGAGCTTCTGTTGAAACAGTTTTGGGAATATTATTTGATGTCTTTTCATAATGCAGATTAAACTACATTTCCATCTTTTAAACAGATTTCTCTTTAAAAAAAGCTCTGAATAGTACATATTGATACATATTAGAGAAAATCTTTTTACTCTTCTTTTGATAATCTTAATATTTTAACCAATTTTCAAAAGATTTGTATCATTGGAGTCAGAGGAAAAAAATAATATAAATGGAAAATAACATGAAAGATAAAAATATTTTCATTAAACAGAAGTGTTGCTAATCTAATCATGGATTTCGCTTTGCTTGTGAACTGAATGATGGCAATATTGAAAATGCTTTCTTTAACCATTAAAAAATATGAAATCTTCAGCTTTTATCTGCTAGATTCAATGATGTTACATCTATTGAACAGGTGAAGAGGCTCATCCCTTGTTCCCTGTTTAGGATGTGGTTTCCAGCTTTCTCTTTTCCAATCTTTTCACTTTTTTTTTTTTTTCAATTGGAGTAGATAGACTAAACTATCGCCCGGTTCACACTCCACCCACGTCTATTGAACAGGTGAAGAGGCTCATCCCTTGTTCCCTGTTTAGGATGTGGTTTCCGGCTTTCTCTTTTCCAATCTTTTCACTTTTTTTTTTTTTTCAATTGGAGTAGATAGACTAAACTATCGCCCTGTTCACACTCCACCCACGTCTATTGAATAGGTGAAGAGGCTCATCCCTTGTTCCCTGTTTAGGATCTAGTTTCCGGCTTTCTCTTTCTCAATCTTTTCACTCTTACGTAGCCCCCTGCGCTTCAGTGGCGTTACCGCCTTGCTCGGTGTGATATGATTAAAAAAAGAAAATTGTTCACTGACCAGTGACTTATTGCTATTCTTTACCATCAAATATGCATTTCTTGCAGACATTAGAAAGGCTCTTCTGATGATAAAACTTGAGGCTGATGAAGATAAGAATAAATTGTTTTTTTTTATGAAGGATGTTTTATTTGTTGCTGTTATACTCCTTAAATTTTTTAATTTGTTGCCAGTATGTGCATTGTGGTACAGTGGATATTGGCTCAGAACGAGAAACCGGGGAGCTGAGTTCGAATTCCAGTTGAATCCATTGTATTCACTTACACGCAAATACCCTTGGGAAAGGTATTAATCCATCTCTTCCTTCCAGTTATGGGTTAAATAGCAGGACAGATTGGGTTCTATAGCCTTGGTCGGCAACCAGTCTACCACAGAAAGCAATGGCAACCTACTGCGGGATAATCTTCTGCCCAGTCAGTCATGTCTCTTTCGAGACATGATCGCCCAAGCGTGTATCATGTATGGCACTTAACTGACTGAATAATATTCAGTACAAATGGACTTGCAACAAATCAAATCTCAAATCGAAGTTTCTGTCATTCATTCTATTGTTTCTCAATAAAGATACAAAAGCTTTTCAGGAGAAGTAATAGTTTTCTCTAAGATATCAACATAAAAATTACTTTTTAACATTTAAGTGCATTCATCTTTGGGCAATTTATTGACATTTGAAATCTTGCAGTAGTGATTGTGAAGAGTGAAAAACTTAACTGTTGAAAAATAGAAATTTTGTCGAACATGTTTACGACTTAGGAAAGGTATCGTAAATGCACAGTACAGATGCAAAGAGGCCTTGAATTGCATGTGGACATGATTACATCTGGGTTTTTCCCCTTAGCAGTATGACAGTTTGGCATGTCTAGACATGAGCCTCTCTACAATTGGTTAAGATCTGGGTCTTTTTTAATAAGTCTCATGCCAATAAATGCAGTGGTTGGAAAGACACAGTATTTTGTGAAGTCAGTCCCTTGGACATTTTTGTTCCTCTAGTTGCTGTGCTTTCTGAGGCACTGTTATTTTGTTACCTCCCATCTCTTTCCCCCTCTGCCTATTACCCCTATAGCAGTTGAGAGAACAACCAGTTGGGTGTTTAATCCCTAATCTAAAAAAAAAATATCTCACTGTACCTTACAAAAAAAAATTTTAGGTTACAAAATAAGAGAAATTGACAAAACAATGAAGGAATCAATGGTTAAATAACATTCCTCAAATTAATTCATCAGCTGACAATGAAACAAATGTGTATAAAATGTATATAATCTATATACACTATAAATTATTTTGAAGTGTAAAAGGCCTAAAAAGGCTGCAATGAAAATCATGGAACATTTTTCTGATGTTCTTTATATTTAGTACTGAAACAGAAAAATTAATATTCTCTTTGCGTAAAAAAGTTTCAATAAATGTATTCTTATTAAAAAATAATTGCCATAAACTAAATTTGTTTATTGCACCTTCTCTTGAAGAAAGTACAAAATTTTTGTTTTTTATAAATTAGTCTTTAGTGTAGTAAATGTTTAATCATCTAGGTTTTTTTTCTTTGTTTTTGCATATACCTTTGAAAAAATTGTATTTTTAAGCCAACTGTAAAAAAAAAAATCTGTTACAGTTGTATAAAAATTTATTTTTAAAATTAGTAGTTAACTACCAAAATTATTTCTTCATGAATTGTCACAGGTTCATTTTTTGAATTTATAGAAAAATATGTTTTCATATTTATTGGCCAATGAGAGATGTGCCCTCAAGTCCTTGTAAAAATGTTGATGGAACCTGCTGTGATCTTCTTTTTTTGAATAAAAGGACTGCACTTAGTGGATATTTGTGGATATCATTTAATTGTCAAGGAGAAGGCATTGAAGCATCTACACTTCAAGGCTAGAGTCCAGCCAAAGGGGTCAAAATTATTGTAGAGAAAGAAAGAGCTGATAAATTATAAACAGGATATAGAAGATTGAAGTCTCAGGACAGAAAAATTTTCAGCAACTTAAAAAGAAATTGAACAAAATCAAACAGTCAAATTGAATTTTTCAATGAAGGACTACAAAAAAGTTTTTGTGACAACAACCAATGTAATATAACAATCTGGCCCCACCCGAGGAAGGCTGATGCAAGCGAGGGTGTTTCTGGTCGTTGAAAGGAACGGATGTCGTTTGACCTTATTTCCGGCAGCAGCGGAAATAACTACAGAGGCAAACAGAACAGGTGTCTCTGAGAATTACGTGGACGTGCGTGGGCGAGGCAAAACCGGAAGAAAAAGTCCTGGTTCTGGAATATTATAAAAAGACCTCGGCACACGGATTCGCCAGTAGAGGAGCAACAGAGATCGGCCGGTGAAGAGAGAGACACAACAGATAAGACTACACTCCCGTCAACCCATTAGAATCGCGCTCTCTCAATTCTCTGTTCCCTATGCTACACGGTTCATCGTCATTAATAAAAATATAACTTTATATTTTTATATATATGCGTGTTTGTTGTTTGTCGATATATAACACCTGTTGAAACTACAAAACCCTTTGTGCTGAGACATTTCTTAGTCAGTTGTTGAAATTAGTTGTGTGCATTCTGTATTTTCTGCCTTGTGTAAGTTTTGCTTCTTTAAAGTTTTTACCTATTCATTTTTTAAAAGGTATAATCTTTTTTATTATATATTGCAAGTGTTATGCTGCCTTATTTATAAGGCATGCAAAACACATTTTTATGCAAGTCTTATATGTAAATATTTTGCATTTGTATTTTTCCTTTTTCTGTATAGTTTAATAAATGTTTGTCCTTTAAGATTGTATGCAGTGTTTCAAGTCTTTATTGTGCTTTATACAACTTTCTATTCCTACTAAGTAGATTATGTTTAGCACAAAAATTTATATTTGATAGGGAAGTTAAAATTTTTATATTTTGCACAAAAGTTGGTCTTTGTGCAATATTCTTAGAATGTGCTTTAAGTTAGATGGGAACACAGTGATACAAAACCAACAACATTACTGAAGATGAAACATTGTGATACAAAGTGTAATTTTCATTTTTAGAGTATTGAATTTATTTTCTTACATTCACTAAACTTTGTAATTTAGAAATGTTTCAGAATTTTAGTTAAGTTTATTGCATTCACATAAGTATATATACCCTTGGGAAATGTATTAATTCATCTCCTCCCAGCTATGGGTTAAATAGCAGGACAGATTGGGTTCTATAGCCTTGGTTGGCAGCCATTCTACCACAGAAAGTAATGGCAACTTACTGTGAGAATATCATGCTTAGTCAGTCATGTCTTTTTCAAGATGTGATCACCCAAGTGTAAGTCATATATAGCACTTAACTGACTTACTATATGAAAGAAAATTTCAAGCCAATAAAATTGTTCCATCACACTTTCCACTTCTTGTGGTGTGATGGCTTGAGTACCTCTTTGACCCATAGAGCTATATCAGCAAGAGTATAAGCTGATGGCTGCTGGTAAGGGGTAAGGCCATCCAAGCTGGACAGGTCAAAGAGTAGAGTTAGGCAAATGTGGACTACTTAACCTGGTGGATAAAGAGGTTTGTGTAAAGTCAACACACCTACCTGTAAAAAAGACAATTTACAAAAGCTTTGACTACCATGAAACAGTCCAGAATAGAGTGTGATGGATAAGCAGTTTATAAGAAAACACCACTATGAAATTAATATCTTTGAAAATATAGAAAAAGAAATTGCTGTTATTGCAATAAAACAAATTTAAAGAAACATAAAATAAAAGTTAATCACACATGAAAAGAATTACATCTTTTGAAAGAGAAAAGATTAAATTTTCTTTAAATACTAATTTTATCAACACCACTTTGGTAATAAGCAAGATCTCAGCAGGTGAACTGAAAGGAAATTTCACTACTTTGAACATAAACTCAGCAAGCGTGTGATATCAAATTTAATGATCTCTTAAATGTGACTAGTATTTCAGATTATCTGTCCTGTGGGCTCGAAAGAGACATGACTGACTGGGCAGAAGATTATCCCGCAGTAGGTTGCCATTGCTTTCTGCGGTAGACTGGTTGCTGACCAAGGCTATAGAACCCAATCTGTCCTGCTATTTAACCCATAACTGGGAGGAAGAGACGGATTAATACCTTTCCCAAGGGTATTTGCGCGTAAGTGAATACAATGGATTCAACTGGAATTCAAACTTGGCTCCCCGGTTTCTCGTTCTGAGCCGATATCCACTGTACCACAACCTGAGACATGATCGCCCAAGCGTGTATCACGTATGGCACTTAATTGACTGACTGTCCTGTGGGCTAAGTCATGGTATTGTGCTGAGATACTTCTATGTGTTGTTTGATGAAACAAGTTTTTGAAAATACTGAATGGATTTTGATGTATGTTTTATGATTACCAGTCCTTTGAATGTATAATGACTGATCTTTCTTAATGAATTGAACTGTAATAATGTAATATGTAATGTAGAATTAAATCCCCAAAGATAAATTCAAAACAAAAAATGAGTTTTGACACAAATGAAGATCTGTAATGTGTAGAGACTAAATTTTACTGTTTCAGATTAAAATAAAAATTTCAGACAAGTATCGTTGTTACTTATGTGTGTTTGTATTATACATTTTGGTGTATTGTACTGCAAAGCATTAAAAAATGACAATATCATTGATACAAACTTATTTATAAATGGAACTTTGTGTGTGTGTGTGTCAGTGTGTCCGTTACTTATAGACTCTGAAATGGCTGAACCAATTTTCTTGAAAATTTACACAGTTGTACGATAAGCATCTGTGAGTGTTCTTAGTTAGGTTTTGTGTCAAGGTACCCCTGATAAATATTGAAAATCAAAAAAATCAGATTATAAGACAAAGACATAAGAAACAATATTCAGAAGTTTGAAGGTTGCAGTTCTTAACATTAGTGCAGAAAATTGATAATATATATATAAAAGGCAAGATGTTTGTGTGTATGTGTCCGTTTATTTGCCTGTATGTCTGTATTTTTTTCAGCCCTTTTATTTTAGTTTTTGCTTCGGTTAGACTCTAAGTAGGTATAATTATAGTTCTTAGTCTCAGCCATGATACCATTTACTCAGAGAACTTATTTAGCCTTCAAAATTCAGTTTACAACAAAAAAGCTTTTTTTGATATCGATACCAGGAAATCAAAATTTGACTTACATCCATTCATTTTTCTTTCAGTCTACAGTTTCGCTTTAACTGGAAATAACAATTGCTTTTTAGTCTTTCGTGCCAACGTCCAAAGAATCTGAGCTCCAGGACTCTGGATTAGTTTTAAAGCTTTCATTACACCCGAGCAACGCCAAGCTATACTGCTAGTATTGTTATAAAAACTGTTAAATGTTGAAATAGTTGAACTAACAGTTTTTTTCTCACACTTCCCATCTGTGGAACCCCCTTACTTCCTTGATAGCTACAATCTCCAAAAGTTTAAATGCAATGTCAAATCTCATCTTCTATCTCTTTGATTCCCATCCTTCACTTATCATTTTTTTGACATCCCCTGCACCTTGTTTTTTTTTCTCTCTCACTAACCCCTGCACACCAGTGGCAGTCCTCTTCCTTGAAGTGAAATGATTATAAAATGAATTTTTTTTAAATGTGCAGATACCTTAAGTCATTGACAATTTCTTAAAAAAAAAAAATTTCCCCATAGACTACTCCATCATAGTAATCTCTACTGGCTAAGTCAGGGTCAGTCAGTTAATTGCCATATGTGATACATGCTTGGGCGGTCATGTCTAAAAATAGACATGAGTGACTGGGCAGAAGATTATCCCGCAGTAGGTTGCCATTGCTTTCTGCGGTAGACTGGTTGCAGACCAAGGCTATAGAACCCAATCTGTCCTGCTATTTAACCCATAACTGGAAGGAATAGACAGATTAATACCTTTCCCAAGGGTATTTGTGCGTAAGTGAATGCAAGGAATTCAGCTGGAATTCAAACTCGGCTCTCCGATTTCTCGTTCCGAGTCGATATCCACTGCGCCACAACGCACATCCGGGTACTGTATTGAAAAGCTACAATTTGTTTGACAAAATAAATCTTCATGGAATTGATAGAAAAATTGAATTTGAAGATACTCCATGGATTAGAAATTATGGTTAGCATTGTCATTTGAATTCATTTTGACTGATGATCTTTCATGTATGGAAATGTAATATGAAATGCAGGATTAAATCATCAAGAGAGATTGATAAAAGTTTTTCAGTTTCTAAATCTAGTACCGGTACAAGACATACTTTATGGAAAGTGAACTGACATGAATCATAAATATTACAAGGTATTGCAATTGGTATATTGGCCCGTAAACAGATATTGGATAATGAAAACGAAAAACAACAAACAAAATAAAAACTGGAGTCAAAACAAAAAACTGTCAAGTATATTTTCATTAAAAAAATCAATCAAATGCCATATATGCGACACACTTAGGTGATCATTTCTAGAAAGAAACATGACTGATTGGTAGAATATTTTCCTGCAATAGGTTGCCATTGCTTTCTGTGGTAGACTGGCTGCCAACCAAGGCTATAAAACCCAGTCTGTCCTGTTACTAAACCTATAGCTGGAGGGAGAAGAAATGGATGAATACTTCTCCCAATTTGTTCAAATTCAACTAAAATTCAAACTTGGTTCTTCGAATTTTATTTCCAGCTGATATCCACTGCATCACAAGAGATAGTGGCTTAGTCAGTTAAGTGCTAAATGTGATACAGGCTTGGGCAATCATGTGTTGAAAGAGACAGGACTGACCTGTGCAGAAGATTTTCCCACAGTAGGTTGCTATTACTTTTTATGGTAGACTGGTTGCCAACCAATTCTACAGAACTCAATCTGTCTTGCTGTTTAACCCATAGCTGGAGGGAGAAGAGATGAATTAATACCTTTCCAAGGATATTTGCACATAAGTGCATGCAACAATTCAAATGGAATTCAAAAATACATTGCTAAAATGAGGCTATTGTGCACTAGGCAACAAATATCTGTATGTTTGTATACAGGGTGAAAAAGTTGAAGAATATTTTGTTTTCTAGTTTACTACAGTTTTGTAATATGTTGATGAGCATTGCCATGAAAAGACAGTTTTGTAGTGCAATGAAAAGCATCACCAAGTTTATTTTCATTAAAGAAAATACATTGATAAAAAATAATGTGATTTTCGTTTTTCCAATGTGGTACTCAAATACTACCAGAAAGATAGAAAAAAAGTAGTGGCTACCAATAGACAGTACTTTCAGTGACATGTCTCGTATTTATTTTTTGTAAATAAAACGTTACTTTTCAAGAAAAATCAGCAAGAACTTTTTCAATGTCCTAGTATATTATAGTGGAAACTCCATGTCATAGATTCATTGTGGGTGGAGGGGCACCAGCCTTCACTATGCATATATACAAATTGACTAGTACACCTAATTTGATAATTCCTGAAATGTGATAAGTATTCCACATGGGCTGCTCCATCCCAGTAATGTTTACTGGCTATGTATCTTTTTGAAATGATTCTATGAGTTGTTTGATAAAATAAATTTTTATGAAATTGATAAAAAAAAAAAAGAAAAAAAGCTGATTGAATCTGAAGATACCAAGTGCATCTCCGGGGGAGATTGACAAAAGATGTTCTATTAGAAAAACCTAAAATGGGCATCAGATTGAAGAATAAACAGATATGAATTACGGATATTTTATGGCAAACGAGTAAAAGAATTTAATGTGAAAGGCATTTAATAAAATGAATTAGCAGATAAAATTGTCTGGATTTGAACTCATGACTTATAATCACAAAACTGGTGAATAGATTGCTAGCTGGCTAAATTCATCACACAATGCCTACCTTCAGAGAAAATAACTTCTTTTTTTTTAATGTTAAACTTAGATCAAGTTTAAGATTTGGGCCATTGAAATACACAAAGGAAGAAAAATAATATTTAAATATCTTTTTGGTTAATGAATTTACAGAGTTAAATCTATAGAACAATAGAAAATTCTAAGCTCTTTCAATTATATGAATGTAGTAAAAAGACTAACAGTTTTATAATCTTTCTAAAACCAGATCTTCTGATTCATGTTAAACAAATTTTCATCACTGAAACCCAAGACTGAACTAAAAACTTTGTTAACTGTGCATAAGCTCCACACAGTTTCTGTTTTACTTACACACTAAAAAAAAATACAATCCATAATTTCTACCTAATAGCACACACTCCCACCTAAGAAGACAAAATAAAAATTGAAGCTAATCTGAGCCTAAGGAAAAAGATATAAAAAAACCATCAAAGGGACTTTTTCAACAGTCAGTTGGCACAACAGCCAGGATTCACAACACTCATTGGAACGTGACCTCCCATCTTCTAAAAACAACCCGCCAAGGCTGTCGCTGCAGTCATCCTACCTCTTCTACTGTACACTTCGGTGGATGACTTTTATGATTCTACTTATCTTTCTTTCAACGTGAGACATTTACACTAATTTACCACTTGTATTTATACATTAATACAATTGATTATATGTTAAAACTCCATTGTTTTTTCTTTGTGCTGCCATCATACACTTAATGTAACAACAGGTTTATCTAAAGCGTTATTTAACTTAGAAGTTTGTCCAAGCTGGAATTAAATACAGATGTATAAGGAGAGATAAAACATGCCACATTTACTACCATTGGTTTTTTGTGGACATCATGTTGATTTGCAGTTGACAGCTACCAGTGCTGAGCTTATTTTACTGGATTTGTCTTGCTTACTTGACTTTGAAGTATAAACCATCAACTTGAAAAGTTTACATCTTCTTTGATTTGTAAGCCACTCTGTGTTTGATTTGGAAATACTGGTGTTCATTTCAGAATAGACTCACTTTTTAGGTGCCAACTCCTTATCAGACCAAAAGTAAAGTTGCTTCAGTTGTCCTGGTAGCAATTCTGTGTCTTATTTCTCTGGTGGAGTTTTATTCCAGGAGGAGACAAATCCTTTAACAACACAGTATCCCATCTCCTAACTGCTGGATGAACACATAATGCTAGTTTAATTATATTAACTAGCAGAACCTGTGGAATTTCCACAGAAAGATAATATTTTCTGGAAAAATTTTACTTTGTCATACTACAAATGATAGTAACGTTTTCAAACATAAAGGTATTGGATAATAAAATAACAATAACACAAAGTGTAATTTTATTAAAACATCTATAAAAGTAATGTCCATAGAAGCTACTTTACTGTAATCTTATATTATATTAAGCGACCTATGCACAGACCATAACCAAAATACTGTACGCTATTTTGTGAGAGATTTTGAAAAAGAAAATGTTTTTTTTTTTATGACTGAAAAATCATGGCTCCTGCATCCATTGTAAACAGAAAAGACCAACTGGGTAATGGCCAAGGGTGTAGAGGCCAGAAATTTTGTTATTAGGTCCCGGGATGCAACAACAAACCTACTTATTTTCACTATATTGTACAGTATGCACACACATATACACACACAGTTACTGATACAACCACCAGCTTAAACTGCTACTAATACAGTTATGCTATAGGCTCTCTCCTCCTACTCTCTCACTTTTTAATACCCTTTCATTTGGCAAGGGTGAAAGAAAGGCTGAGGAGAGATAGAGGGGAAGGAAAAGCTTGTGTCGAGAGTAAGTGGCGTAACAGATGAAGGAACTAAGCAACTAAGGAAGAAACAAGCAGAATTATTATATGATTTTTGTTTACTAACGGGTTGTTTTTCTGCATTGAACATACCAGATTGTGACAGCTATGAGTATTACCTTATGTAACTTTAAGCAGAGTCATAGAAACTATTATTCTTGTTGGTTATTGTGGTATGTGTGGGTTTCTGTATTTTGTTCATTTCATCAGTAGCAGCAACGGAAGCAATCAGCAGGGTACAACTCGAAATCCCCAAAATCATAAAAATACTGAATGAATCCTATTCTGTCTATTTTCCACTCTTCCTTTTCAGTAGCTGCTACCTTCATGGCCTAGATCAAACTGTTACCCACAAGCCTTGCTTCAGAAGACATAGCTTGTCCTGACAGCTGATTTAAATTTCTCTTTACTTGTGGGAACAAGTGTATAAATCTCTCTTCAAAACATCGACTCAAGGGAAGAATTTTTTTACTGAGAAATCCAACTTTCTCTGCAAAGTACTATTTTTTGCCCTCTCAATCATAAATATATGAGCTTTTCTTTTTCTAGAGAGTTGTGATCAATGGGGCATAATTTGGTGTCCACCTAGGGAGTGAGTAAACTCTCTTTGTTATGATCTATTGTCTGAACACCATCTTTCTTGCAGCAGGTGAAAGACTTAGAGAAATAGATATCAAAAATATTATTTTACTTATCTGAAACAAAAAATAAAAAGTCTGTCTGAAAAGTATCAATATTCATCAGTGGAAGGTTTATATATATATATATATATATATGGTTAAATAAAAAGAAGACAGGAGGAAAACTATTTAACTCACTTACACATTTTGTCCTGTGATGGACTATATCAAGGCAAAAAGACAAAATGAGCTTTATTCAAAATTATGGATTTTCTAAACAAACAGTGTTGGCAACTAATTTATTTCTGTGAATCACTAATGCAGGTGTTAGATTTTTATTAATGATGTTTCTTTTATGTTTATATATATGTGTTTTTTTTAGTTTTCTTCTTGTTTCTCTGATTTACATTGAGGAACAACTTTGGCAATTTATTTTGTATATACCTGCTTGTTCATTATTATGATTTTGTTTTTATTTAGATCTGCCAATGTCTATAATTATTTTCAAGGTAGTTGTTACTATGTGTGTGTTTTTTAGATGGGATAAATTGTTTTGGATAGTAGATGCAATGGAGTTGGTGGGTAGAATAATGTATCTGTTATTGTTTAGATTATTATTGTTGATAATGTTGCTTTTGTTGTGGTTGTATATATTATGTGCCTTTCATTTTTGTATTGTGAATAAAGTGATACAGGTACTGTAAGTTTCTGAATGCTTTTTCTGTGTATCTTCTTTTTTTGCTAAATATTGGGGACTGCAGATTCTTAGTGTTCTTAAAAAGAAGCCTATAATTTTTATGGAAATAATACTCAAACAGACTACCATACACAATAAAAAGTTAAAAGAGAATTGTTGAATTCCCTTCATTTTGATGTCTTGTAACATTGCACAGCACATGAAGGAGTTCTAAAACTAGAATTTTCTGTTAATCTTTTTGAATGATTTGTGAGCATTTTTTATAGTTGCCAACACTGATTGTCTATAGATACGTAATTTGGAATAAAGCACATTTTGTTTCTCTGCCTTGATAACGTTCATTACAGGACGAAACACGTAGGCAAGTTAAAAACAGTTTTCCTCTTGTCTTCTTTTTATTTAACCATCCTGTCCTTAATCTCAGATCATAGCTGACTATATATATATATATATATATATATATATATATTAGAGAGGGCAGTTATTTGAAATAGAGTTGTTCTTTAATCTGAATTATCAAAATGTTTTTAAACAAGAAGCCCGAACACTCTCCGTCAGATGTGCATAATTAAGTGGCCAATTAATAAGTGTTTTTGTAACATCATTGAATCTAGCAGATTAAAACTGAAGATTTAGTATTTCTAATTGGTTAATAAAAGCATTTTCAATATTGTCATCAGTCAATTCACAAGCAGAGTGAAAACACTGATTAAATTAGCAACAATTCTCAATATGTTTAATGAAAAATTTTTAATCTTTGATGTGAAAATGAAACAATGATATTTTCAATTTATTTTATCTTTTTCCTCTCATACCATGGAGAAAACTCTTTTATTGAATTGACAAGGATGAATCTTTCACAAATTTACAAAAATTCTTTTGGAAGTTGACAAAGACAAATCTTTTACAAATTGGTTAAAATATTGAAAATATCAAAAGAAAAGTAAAAAGATTTTATCTAATATGTATCAATATGCACTATTCAGAGCATTTTTTAAAGAGACTCTTAATTAGGTGGTCACTGAACAAATAATATTCTAAAATCATTGTATTCAGTAGATGAAAGTTAAAGATTTTATGGTTTTTATTGGTTAACCATCAATAATATTAATATCACTGAGTGTGTAAATTCATTTTTAGGTATTTTGACTTTATTTTTCAATTTTGTAAATATATACCGACACATTTCACATAAATATGGCATGTTGGTAGTGTGTGATTTTAAATGTTGCTTTGAAATGAAATTGATTGCAATGAAAATGCTAAACATGGCTCACATATATAAAACAATCATTCAGAGAACTTTGAAATGTGGTTCAACTCAACTATACTTTTATTCATTCTGTATCTTCTAATGATTTTAAAATTTAATCACTAAAAAGGACTTCCCATTAACATTGCTTTTTTTCATCAGAATATATTTGCACATCTTTCTTTAAATATGATCTTAATTGCTAAATCTTACACAACACATGAATTGTTTTTATCCAGTATGAGTTTGCATATGTTTTTTCATGTGATCAATGTGCAAATACCAAATTACACACTTGAAAATGTTTCTCATAAATATGTATTTGCATGTTTTTAAAAGTGCATTATTTGAAAATGCTAACTTATATAATTTGCATGAGCATAGATTCTCTCCTGCCTGTGTCCTCATAGGAATTTGAAAATTTAAATTATGAGAAAATGCTTAACCATACACCTAACACGAATATGGCTTTCTTCTGCAGTATGTATTTGCCTATGAATAACATAAACTCTATAGCATTAATATGAATGTAGTCTTTCATAAGTGTGTATAGACATTTTATTAAACTTGAATTCTGAGAAAATGCTTGACCATATACTTTAAATGAATGTTTTTTTGCCTAATATGTGTTCACATATGACTTTATAACATTCAACTTTTTGAAAACTATGCCCTGCACATTCCACAAGGACAAAGATTTGTTACCAGTGTGCATTTGCTCATATCTTATTAATCATACATTCTGAGAAAATGTTGAACCACACACTTCACATGAATAGGGTTTTTCACTAGTATGTATTCACATATGGCATTTTAACTGAAAATTTTAAACTATTTATTTTACATGAATAATGTTTCCACACAAGAATGTTTGCACAATATTTAAAAATTGAACCCATGTAAACATTTGTGCAACAAATTTAAAATGATCATGGTTTCTCACCAGCATGTGTTTGCAAATGATTTTTCAACTTTGAACTCTGTGAAAACTTTATGTTACACATTTCACATGAATATGTATTTTCACCAGTGTGTGTTCGCATATGTCTTATTAAATGTCCACTTTGTGAAAATGCTGAACTACACAATTCACATGAATATGGTTTCTCACCAGTATGTATTCGCATGTGAACTTTTAATATTGAATTCTGTGAAAATTTTGAGTTACACACATCACATGAAAATGGTTTTTCACCAGTATGAATTCGCATGTGGCTTTTTAATCTTGAACTCTGTGAAAATGCTGCGCTACACACTTCACAGGAATATGGGTTTTCACGAGTGTGTATCCGCATATGTCGTATTAAACTTGAGCTCTGTGAAAATCTTGAGTTACACACTCCACATGAAAATGGTTTTTCACCAGTGTGTATTTTCATATGATTTCTAAGACTTGACCTCCGAGAAAATGCTGAACCACATATTTTACATGAATATGGTTTTTCACCAGTATGTGTGAGCATGTGTAGTTTTAACAATGAACACTCTGAGAACTTTAAACTACACACTTCACAAGTAAATCGCTTTTCACCTGTATGTATTCGCATATGACTTTTTAAATTTGAACTTGTAGAAAATGCAGAACCACATATTTCACATGAGTATGGTTTTTCACCAGTATGTGTTCTCATATGACTTTTTAATTTTGAATTCATATAAAACTTTTTACAACATATTTCGCAAGAATATGGCTTTTCACCAGTGTGTATTCGCAAATGAATTTTTAAACTTGAGCTCTGAGAAAATGTTGAACCACACAGTTCACATGAATATGGTTTCTTACCAGTATGTATGTACATGTGACTTTTTAAACTTGAACGTTGTGAAAATGATAAGCTACACAGTTCACATGAATATAGGTTTTCGCCAGTGTGTATTCGCATATGTTTTATTAAAGTTGAACTCCGAGAAAATGCTGAACCACATACCTCACATGAATATGGTTTCTCTCCAGTATGAGTTCGCATGTGACATGTTAATACTGAACTCACTGAAAACTTTGCACCACAAATTTCACATGAATATGGTTTTTCACCAGTATGTGTTCTCATATGATTTTTTAATCTTGAACTCACATAAAACTTTGTACTACATATTTTGCAAGAATATGGCTTTTCACCAGTGTGCATTCGCATATGTATTGTTAAAGTTGAACTCCAAGAAAATGCTGAACCACATACCTCACATGAATATGGTTTCTCTCCAGTATGTGTTCGCATGTGACATGTTAATACTGAACTCACTGAAAACTTTGCACCACACACTTCACATGAATATGGTTTTTCACCAGTGTGTGTTCGCATATGAATTCTTAAACTTGAGCTTCCAGAATAAACTGAACCACATATTTCACATGTGTATTGTTTCTCAACAGTATGTGTTTGCATTTGGCATTTTAAACCTGATCTTTCTGAAAATGTTGAGCTGCACATTTCACAGATTGTTTTTCAACAACATGTATGCATATGATTTTTTATCCTGAACTCTATGAAAACATTGAAACATAGATGCAAATATTGTGTCTCAATATTTTTCATCAATAAATTGTTAATGTGAACTGTACACACTCTTTAGATAAATATGATTTTTTTCTTCATTGTGCCTACACATGTAAGTTTTGAAATATAAACTCTCTGAAAAATCTGATCCTTGTTCACAGGGGTATGAATTGTCTCTAGAATGTGCTTTCAAGTTGATCTTTGTTGAGGGATCCCGTGTCATGGAAATAAAACCTGCATAAAAATATAGCTCAGTATTAGTGTCTTTTTGGAAATTTATTTTAAATTAACAATTTAAAATACAAATAAACATATTTAAAAAGATGTTTTCTGCTATAGATTTTTTCAGATCTAGTCATTAAGCAGAAATTCAAACATTGATATTAGACATTTATATTTGTTCCATGTAAGATGTAAAAGCTTAAAGCCTTTCAGAAATACTAAAAAAACAAAATTCTTAATAACTTCATAAATTAAAATAAGATGATTTAAATTTTTCCTAATTTAGGTTGTGAAAAAGAATAATAATATCAAATATTAATAAAATACTGTCTATTTTCATAAATAGCACATTTATCGAAGATAAAATAATTTAAGTAATGAATTTGAAATTAAGGTTATATAAAGCAGTGGTGATGAAGCTAGAAAGAAGATGGGAAACAGTAAGCATTTCAAAGAGCCTTTTTCATTAATTGTTTAACTTTGGTTTAATTATTTTCCTCCTTTTTTTTCAATTTTAGTTTATGTACAATGAGAATAAATGACAAGTCTACAACAATGTATTCATTTCATAGAACATTAATGAAAAACAAACAGATTTGTAGAGACAAGGTTACCTGGTAATTTCCTACTCATGAAAACAATTTGGGTCAGTGCATTCAGTTTACTATATAACTTTTAATTGGTATGGTCTTCCAAGGAATCAAGAAATATTCCAACAAAAATTTTTAAG
The DNA here is from genome assembly GCA_037127315.1 of Ascarosepion bandense. Classification (NCBI taxonomy): domain Eukaryota; kingdom Metazoa; phylum Mollusca; class Cephalopoda; order Sepiida; family Sepiidae; genus Ascarosepion; species Ascarosepion bandense. The sequence continues at coordinate 7,363,303 of JBBBDQ010000328.1, read as the reverse complement.
ATATTCAGACATTTTCATATCAATCATTTTTTTAGTGGTTGTACACACTGGCACAAGAAAAATGATATTTTGAAGGTTCTAAAATAGATATCTTCACTCATTTTCAATAAATAACTTTTAAAACTTTTTCTTCAAACTTTTATTGTAGATTTAATTGAAAGCTAAATGATCAAATTTACTATTCCCAGTAAGCAAAATACTCTGGTGTATTTTATACAGAAATTATATTGATTGGAATATAGCATTTTGAGATATTTCTTAATTTAAAAATTTTTTTCAGCCATTTTGGGGTGACTGACACATTTGTAAACAGAAATTAATTCTCAGTTTTAAAAATCCTGCAAAAATAACATATACTTTTGTGACATGTTATTTTTGGAAAATGACCAAATTCAAAGTTAACTTAATCTAATTTACACAAGTATCATTTATAGCATGAAATTTAGAGAAAAACTATTTCTTAACGAAAGAATCTTGATCTTTCTAACCTTGCCATATGATTTGACATGTGACAACGGCCAGATCTGAGATAAGGTAAGGTATCTATGGTGATCACACTTGACATAATTGTCTAAATTTTTTTCATGTAAGAAGAAACCATGAAACACATGACCTTTTAATATACATACAGAAATTACCATACAAAAAAACTTCAGATACACAAAAAAAGTTAAAAATTATCTTAAAAAGGATTGTTCATGAATTTGTATGAAACTTTCCAATTTTCAATTAGTAAATATAGTCCTCTCTTCATAACTTAATAACCTAGCACCGACAATTCTTTGAAATATTTAAAAAGTATTTTTGAATGTTTATGAATTATAACTAAAAAAAATTGAGAACAATTCTTTTAAAATTTCATTATAAGTTGAAAATTTTTTTCTTCAGACTATAATTTTCTTAATTTATATTTATCAAAGCAATCAAAACTTTATCTAATTAAATGATGTCATTGTTTTATCACAATGTTTATTTTACTATAGGAGCCAGATTTTCAGAGAAAGGGCTAAATATTTGAAAAAAAAAAAAAAATAGATGATTTACATTCCCCAATAAGTCTTGAACTTAACTAATAAAAACAAATTTTGCAATTAAAATTTAATTTCTTGAAATTTCCTAAATTTATATAGAGGGGGTTGTTGAATTAACCTATAAAGCTATCCACCCCTTTTCTCACCTAATTTTCTTGGAACTGTCTAGCAATATAAACAGACTAATCACGGTGTGTTAATCAGTTTCTCAGTATTTTATTGGACAACATATACTTTTGGCATGAAATTTCAACATGCCATTTTGAGCCACATTTAGGCTTTTAAAAAGTATATAAGAAGCAAACTTTATTCAGAAATCAGTGAATACTCAACTGCTAACAGAATCCACGCTAATCTTTTCCTTGAACATTTTTACTAGCAAAACTTACCTTTCGAGCTCACCAAACACCAAATCTCATCAGCGCATTTAAGGATTCTTATTCACCCACCTCATCACCAACAAGTAAAGAACTTTATCGAATTCTACATATTTTCACCAAACAAGTTTTTTTTTGTTTTTTTTAATCATATCACCCCCAAGCAAGGTGAAAACGCCACTGATGTGCAGGGGGCTACGTAAGAGTGAAAAGATTGGAAAAGAGAAAACCGGAAACCACATCCTAAACAGGAAACAAGGGATGAGCCTCTTCACCTGTTTAATAGACGTGGGTGGAGTGTGAACCGGGCGATAGATTAGTCTATCTACTCCAATTGAAGAAAAAATAAATAAATAAAAGAGTGAAAAGATTGGAAAAGAGAAAGCCGGAAACCACATCCTAAACAGGAAACAAGGGATGAGCCTCTTCACCTGTTCAATAGATGCAACAGTTATAGTTTAAATTCTCGATTACACAAACTTACACACAATTAACATTTTCTTGTTGACTGACAACTCTTAACAAATATAAGCTTAATTTGAATCTCTCACTATTAATACGAATCAATTCACCTTGATTAAAAAAAAGTGAAATTTAATCAAACTTATTACAAAAGTTAAGAGAAAAAAATGTTCATTTAAAAACAAATCTAAGGTACATAACTCATTTGTTCTTTCAATAATATTCTTTCATTCAACACTTTGTTAACACCAAATATTAATTTATGTACATATCAAAACTGAACATTGTCAGAGAGACTTTTTCTTGAACTGACCTTTCAACTTAAATATTCTTTTGACACTCTTGTTTAACAATTTTTCTGTGTACAGATATCAACCAACATTTGTTGGTAAATTTTTGTTTTGTACCCCGAAGGCCGTTACCCCGTCAAATCTTTCCTAAACTTCCTTAATTATGTGCAAATGTATATGCTGAAATCCAATCGATACTTGTTTATTGAAGAAACCTACCATTTTTCCTGTTATCAACCACAAAAAAGTCTGACTATATCTCACCCCTGACCACCGTTTTCATATCTGATTCACCTTTGAATGACTTGGGGCGTAGGATACTTATTACGGCACGTTTACTTCCTTTGAGCAATTAGTCCGTGATTCGGTTAGGTTCGGAACTCAATTTCAGCGCATGAATAGCAAAAAAGGAGTAAATTGGTTGAAAAATCACCAAACTCCATGTGAAGGCAGTTTGCAGTGAATAACATTTTCTAACCGTGATTACGGGGTGAGATAAACGTCGAAAAGAAGTTCGATATTTTTCTGGTTGTAAAATTGAAAAAAGGTAGGTTTCATCAATAAACAATTATAGATTTGAGTTCAGCATTTATTTTTGCACCAAAATAAGATGTTTCAGAAAGATTTGAAGGGGTAAAGGCCTTCGGGGAACAAAATAAAAAATTATCCATTTGTTATTATTCTGTATAAAATTATTTGTTATTTTTATTCCTACACTGTTCTTTCTGGTTATTTTAAACCTTTTGCTCGTATTCAACTTATTTAAGTTTTGTTTGAGGATTTAGGTAGAATCACGCAGCCTTCACACATTCAAACCCTTCTGAAACATATTTCATCTTTTAACCTATAAATCCCCAACAGGGTGGTAACAAATGTAAAAAAAATATTTTTACTAAGATTTTTCTAAATGATTGCAAAAATAATTTCATTCATTTGTGAATAAGTTCTGAATGTTTCATCAAACAAAATCCAACTGTTATTTGATTTTTGCAAGAATTTACAAATTAATGTGTTTTTCACTGGAAAAAAAACTGAGTCATGTAATTACATTTTCTATTGTAAACTCTTGTAATGTTACCTGCTAATGAAAATGAAAACAAGATTTTTTTACCAAAATTTTGAATGTGTTAGAAAGGATTAAAAACAAAAATTAAAATAATTAAAATATTCTTTGATCTTTCCTCTTAACCGTTGTGATGAAAAAAGTTACATTAAAAAATATAATTTGATAATTATAAAAACTCCTTTGGTCTTCCATCTTCTTCATAATAACAAAGATTTTTTTTTTGCCGATAACGTTTGTTTTTATTCAGTTTGGGAATTATTTTTTTTTAAATCGGTAAGCTCATTTTTAGACAGTGTACTTGTTTTGTACTTTGTTACAGTATGTGACAAAATTTTGTTTCGTGATGTTTAGAAAATATTTAAAAATTTGTGGTAGCAATTTTTTTTTTCATTTCAGAGAAAATTAGGTACTTTTGATAACTAACTTTTAAATTGAATTTTTAAAAATAAAAAAGATTTCTTGTAACTTTTATTTTAGTTATAAATTGGAAGCTAAAAATGATTAAATTTACTATTTCCAGTAAGCAAAACATCTTTCAAACATGTAATGTTTTATAGTGGGTTGAACATAAATTATTTAATAAAGACACTAGTTTGAGATTTACTTTGTTTATTCAGCCATATTGGATACATACTATGATAACTAATGCAAGGGAGCAAACTCTTATACATTGAAGAGTTCACCTTGTCACATCTCTCTTGTCAAATAAGATTTGTTTTCAAATTAATTTCATTTAAATTTTTGTATATGTGTATTAATTTTATTTCTTTAGTTTTTTTTATTTATATATAATGAAATCTTTATATTTTGTTGGGGGTTTTCTTGTTCTCACAGGCCGGTTTGATGATGTTGGTGATTGTTCTTGTATATCACCAGGTTGGGTCTGCAGTTGTATAGGCTGGGCGTGTTGTGTTGTCGTATTGGTGTTTATTTCTGTGGGATCATTGCTCTGTTGGGGTGGTGATGTTGGCTTATCTCGACTAATCACCTGGGCTGGGAGATTGAAGGTGATTCTTCTCTGTGCTCTGATTATTTCTTGTAGGTGTCTTCTGTTGCATCTTAGTAGCTTTCCATCACTGTGCATTTTGACGATGTAGCTACATGGCTCAGTGTATTTATCTATCACTGTTGCTGGCTGCCATGTGTTATTTTCCTGGAGAACAGACACTTTGCTACCTATTATCAATTTGGGAAGGTCTTTTGCATTTCTGTTGAAATATTGTTGTTGCTTCCTAATTTTGATGCTCATCCGTTCACGGATTTGGTTGTCTTTTACTGTGCTTGTATTCAACAAGGTTGGGATCTTTGTTCTTATTTTCCTGTTGTACAGAATTTCGACTGGTGATGGCAATTGATTATCAAGCGGAGTTGTTCTTAGGCATAGGAGAGCCATTTGGTAATCCATCTTTGACTGTTTTGCCTTTTTCAGTGTATTTTTTATTGTTTGGACCATTCGTTCAATGAATCCATTTGACTGTGGGTATCCCAGGCTTGATGTAATATGCGTGAATTCCCATTCTATCGAAAAAGTGTGTAACTCATTTGATACGAAATACTTGTCATTGTCTGTGTATAGGCGTTCTGGTATGCTGTGAACAGCGAAGATTGCTTTCAAGTATTCTATACGGATTGTACTCGTGACGCTTTTCATTGTCTTTACAAATGGCATTTTACTGTATTGGTCAGCGACGAGTAAAATTTGTTGACCATTACACTCAAAAATGTCAGCTGCGATATTTTGAAATGGCCTGGTCACGTGTTTTTAATGATCATAGTCTCTTTGGTATTCTTTTTTTGGTGTTCACTGCATATTTCACATGACCTTACCATCATTTCTATGTCTTTGTTTATTCCTCTCCAATAAACACTATTTCTTGCTTTTAGCTGACATTTTTCTATTCCTTGGTGTGCATCATGAATTCTTTGGAGCACTGTTTTGCATACTTTTTGGTATGACTGTGCATTCACCTTTAGTCACTACTCCATCTTGAACTGACAGACAATCTTTCATTGACCAGTAATTCCTTATAAGTTTGGGTGTATCCTTTACATCCTCTGGTTATCCATTTAATATCACTTGTTTTAACATTCTTAATTCTTAATTTTTTTCTGTAGCTTCTTGTAATTCTATTTGTTTCTGTACTGTTATGTCGACAGTATGTATTTTTTGTCTCCCTGGAAAGCTTCTGATACCTTGGAATCTGTCAGAGTATTCATTTGCCAGGTCTTCTATATCTTGTACTTGTCTTTTCAAATCGACTGTTGGTATACTACAATTAACTTGTACCAACCCTAACTGTATGCATGGTCTTAAACCCAATATCGTTGTGTCACTGTCACACACAAAAAATTTAGCTTTTATAGTTTCTGAATTTTTATATTTAATTTTTAGAATTATTGAGCCATATTGTTGTATTTTAGTACTGTTTACTGCCCACAGGGTAGTTGTTTCCCTTTTTAGGTTACTCGGTATTTCTCTGTCATAGTCATTTTGGGGGTACATTTTTTTATAAATCCTGTACGGTATTATATTACCATTTGCCCCAGTGTCCACTTTCATTCTTATTTTGTGTTTTCTTTTCTCAGAATCTTCACAATCTATGTTGGCAAATATTTCCTTTCTGTTGTTGTCATTCCCTTTATTTATGGTGTACAGGTACAAATCATCTTCTTGATCAGATCCATTGTCCGCTTTGTACGTTGCATTTACATTTTTCTTTACAATATTCCGCTTTACGTTTCTGTTGTGTGGACTCTGGCTTCTGGTTACACATGGGCTTCCATGTTTCATTTTGTTTGGACTCTGTTTTCTATTTTGTTGCACATGCATTTTCATAAGACAGTATTTTTCAAAATGATGCAGTCCATGGCATCTTCTGCATTCTTTGTTAAAAGCATTACAGTCTTCTTTTCTTTTTCTGTGATTTTTTCCACATCTTGTGCACGGTTTGGCTTTTCTTATCTCAACCTCGTGGTATAAACCCATTATTCCTTCACTAGCATCCTTATAGTGTGTGTTACTTTGGGTTGTAGCTTCATATGTTCTTATGCTTTTGACAGCTTATTTTAGTGTGAGGTTCGGTTTACTAATCAGATTTCTTCTTTCGTCTGAATATTTTAATCCTTTGATTATTTGTTCAAGAAGTCTTTCATCCTTATTAATACTGAATTCACATCTATCTGCTTTTGTTTTTAGTCTGACTAAATATTCATCTATTGTTTCTTCATTTTGCTGGAGTGAGGTAATCGTTCAACCCATTTATTTGGTTTTTGAATCATTTGTGTTTCAAAAACTTTGAATACATTTTCCGAATCCTCTTTTTGTTCGGTCGTTAGCTGGGCATTTTTTATAACCTCTTGACTCTTTGGTCCTGTACTTATTAAAATATAGTCGTATTTTAATTTTTCTTCCATGTTGTTAATAACGAAGTAGGATGATATAAAGTCAACCCATTCGCTGAAGGCTTAATGTTTATTTTCATTCGTCCAGTCTAACATTGGCAATGGAATATTTGAAATTGCCATTTTTTTTTTTTTGAGGGGGACAGTTTTTAAGTTGTTTTTTTTTGTGGTGTACTCACTTTTGTGATAGACTTATATCCATTCTTCTTCTTGAAGTTGTTATCTTGCACATCATTCAGTCATCGCTGCCACCATGTAATGTTTTATAGTGGGTTGAACATAAATTATTTAATAAAGACACGAGTTGAGATTTATTTTGTTTATTCAGCCATATTGGATACATACTATGATACCTAACGCAAGGGAGTGAACTCTTATACATTGAAGAGCTCACCTTGTCACAAAACAGAAATTATAATTATTGGGATCTAAAATTTTGAGATGTTTTTTTTTAATTTTCGGTCATTTATGAGTGATCGGCATATTTGTAAACAAAATTTTATTCTCAGTTTTAAACAAGCTTGCAAAATGAAAATATACATCTGTGACACATTATTTTTTCGAAAATTAGCAAATTTAATGTTAAATTAATCTGATATAGACAATTATCATTTATTTATAACATGAAATTTAGAATAAAACTATTTCCTAATTACAGAGATCAACTTTCCAACCTTTTCGCTGTATTTGAAATTTGTTGACAGTTCAACAGATGCGAGATAAGTGACATAAGTGTAAAAAAAAATTTCCTGTCAGGGGAAAAAACTGTGAACTCCATGAATTTTAATTAGGTACGTCCAATCAATTTTTAGATACCTAAATTTAAAATGAAAATTTTAAAATAAATATTCCATCTTCAAGCTTTAAAATTAGGTCTATTTGAAAGCCAAGGGATTAAAGTTAGTAATTCCAGTGATCAAAATACACTGGTGTATTTTAAACTGAAATTATATTGATTGGAATCCAAAATATTTCGAAAAAAAAACAAACTTTAAATTTTTCACCATTTTTTGAAATTTTTGATTTATTGACAGGTTACGTCAACAGTAGCCAACTTTCTGTTTAAAAAATTAAAAAAAAATATATATACATCGCAGACACTTTTTTATAGTCAATTGTTTAAATTGAAGCTTACCTTAATCTGATTTCACACAATAGTAATTCCTTACTTTATGGAATTTAAGACAGAAAGCTTATCTTAAATACAATAGTCCTCTCATCAATGTAATACGAAGTGCCAATTGATTGAATATGTCAGCTACTGTCTGTCAACGCCCTGAGTATGGCGTCCGGAAGTGCCAAATTTTTATGTATCTAAAAAAGCGGTTTCTGTTTTTTTAACTGCATAGCTAACCATAACACAATATTTTCATCAATTACATAATATTTTATACAATGTTCATTTAGCATTATAGCTGGATGATTGAATATGCTTTCTAAATAAATAAAAATTGAAATTGCTTTTAAAATAATTTTACAATTTAATAACAAAGAATGAAATTAAAACAACCCAGTAAAGTTATGAAATATTATGCTAATTATTAATATTTTTATTATGCATTCTTCATAATAATTAGTAACAAAAAAAGGTAAAAATATCTAATTTAATTTTTACATAATTGTAGATGTTATAATTAAGTATCTATTTTTTATACATGTCAATGTATTTATGCAATATCTTGAAGAGAAAAGACTTTCAGTTTCAGGAATATTTTGTGGCCCCGAATAGGGCAGTGGTGTTTTTTTAATTGGCTATTCAATCCTCCTCATTGCTTAGCTGCTTTTCCAGGTTCAGCTCTTGCATCACATACTGGGCACCAACTTCAACTTAATACTTATCAAATTGATAGTAGATCTTATAAAATGGATATAAACATGGCAAAATTGGAAGTAGCTAAATTACAAAAATTGTAATTTCATTCTTTAGATTTTCATTATGTAGTAATAATAAAAATGTAACAGTATTTTCAGCAGTTACTTATTTTATAGAATTTTAGTTTAGCATTATAACCTGATGATTACATATGCTTTCTGAGTAAATAAAAATTAAAATTTCTTTTAAAATATTTTTACTGTTTAATAAGAAAGAATGAAATTAAAATAACCCAGCTAAGTTATAAAATATTATGCTAATTATTAATATTTTTATTATACCTTATTCATATTAATTAGTAAGATAACTAGGTAAAAATATCTAATTTAATTTTTACATAACTGTAGATGTTATAAATAAGTATCTATATTTTTTGTACATGTCATACTGTATTTATGCAATATCTTGAACAGAAAGAAATTTCGGGAATACTTTGTGGCCCTGAAAAGGGCCATGGTGTTTTCTTAATTGGCTCTCCAATCCTCCTCACTGTTTAGCTGCTTTTCCAGATACAGGTATGTAGGTATCTCCCTTAACTAAGGGTAAAATAATTTTATAACGTGTTTTGTACAATCATTTACAATTTAAAAAAGAACATGAAAGTAGGAGTTAATCAATAAAAATGCATAAATTCAATAGTAGGATTAGGCTATGAAATAAAATAGAAAAAAATGTCTTTTTCATTCAATTGAAAATAAAAAAAATGAAACCTTTTCCAATTTGTTTTAATCTTAGCTAGGCACCATAAAATTGTAGTACATATTTGTTTCTTAAAAACATTCTGCAAACACAAATTAAAATTAAACATATTTTTTAAAAATTCCAACTTTCTTCTTGATTTTTTCCATTGTGAATGTAGGTATCTCCCTTAATTTAATAACTAAGGATAAAAATAATTTTATAACATGTGTTTTGTACATTCATTTACAATTAAAACTAAACTTTAAAGTATTAGGTTAACATTGAAAATGCATAATTTCATTAGTAGGATTAGGCTATGACATACAAAAGAAAAAAATTGCTTTTTCATTCAATTGAAAAGAAAAAAATGGAACCTTTTCCAATTTATTTTAATCTTAGTTTAGGCTCCATAAAATTGCAATACATATTTGTTTCTTAGACACATTTTGCAAACACATTGAAATTAAACATTTTTTTAAAATTCCAACTTTTCTCTTTTGTCTTTTTTTTGTGCACAATAAAAAAAAAAGAAAAAAAAAAGAGAAAAGTTAAAATTTAACAAAAATGTGTGTTTGCAAAATGTGTCTAAGAAACAAATATATACTACAATTTTATGGTGCATAGGCTAAAGACTAAAACAATTTGGAGAAGTTTTCATTTTTCTTTTCAATTGAAAGAAAAAGCCATTTTTTCTATTTTATTTCATAACCTAATCCTACTATTGAAATTAAGCATTTTTATTGTTTAACTCCTACTTTCCCTTTTTTATTTTAATTGTAAATGAATTTAAAAAGGAAAAACATGTTATAAAATTATTTTTACCCTTAGGTATCAAATTATGGGAGATACCTAGGTATCTCCCATAATTTGATGCATAGGGGTAAAAATAATTTTATAACATGTTCTTTCTTTTGCAATTTAAAAAAAATTAAAAGTAGGAGGATAACAATACAAATGTATACTTTCAATAGCAGGATTAGGCTATGAAATAAAGAAAATAAAAAATGGCTTTTTCATTCAATTGAAAAGAAAAAATGAAACCTTTTCCAAATTGTTTTAATCTTAGCCTATGCACCATAACATTGTAGTACATATTTATTTCTTAGTCACATTTTGCAAACACACATTGAAAGTAAACATTTTTATCCCTAATAATTTCTTGTATGAATCATTACCACATGCTACTGGAATGAACAGCCCCAAAAAGCAAAACAAATAAAAAAGAAGTTTTGATGTTTTTTCTAAATTCTATCAGGTAGATAGATTCACAATTAATATTAAAAATGATTAAACTAATTAAGTAAAAAATATAAAAGTTACTTTAAATATTTAAATTCTGAGTAGAAATGACTTCTTTCTTGAGCGATTCAGAGACACGCATGAAAAGGACCTTCGGGGTTTATATACGGGAAAATTTTATGTAAGCGCGGACAACCCTTGAGTCACGTGACCTTTTACAGATTTATATCTACCACAGAAAGCAATGGCAACCTACTGCAGGATAATCTTCTGCCAAGTCAGTCATGTCTCGAAAAAGACATGATCGCCCAAGCGTGTTTCACGTATGGCATTTAACTGACTGGTGGGCACCCGTACATACCAAAAACGGGAAATTAACATGCAAAAATAAGCAGTTTTAAATTAAATTACAAAAAAAAAGCAACTCTTTTAGAGTAACTGTTTAAATTTTTCGATTAATAAATATGTTTGCCACACATTAATTTAAAAACATCTGAGAGACCTATAAGGAGAAAATTGTAAAAGACTTATGAAACTTTTTAAATTACTTAATAAAAAATATGAAAAATAAAAACAATTCTTGTAAAAATTCATTAACGGAATTTTTTTTTTATTCAGACGATGACACAATTTTAATTTATGTTTAAGTTTATAAAAGCAATTAAAAGTTTACCCATGTTTTCCTAATTCAGAACTGATTTTCTAAAAGGTAGCTTGTTTTGAAGAAAAAAAAAGATAGTTGATTAGCTTTAATGACTCCTGAATTTAATGAAAACTATCTATGTTGTGACCTAGTCGCATTTTTCGACATTTCTGGAAATGAAATATTTTTTACCAATATTTTATAAAAATAATTACTTCAAAAATCATTTCAGTCATTTGTGAATAAGTCCTGAAATTTTAATCGAAATCAGACTATTATTAATTGAGTTTTAAGGTGTCTTTCACAGTCAAACAATGCCTTCGCGTTTTTGACGTAAAACTCTAGCGTCAATTTACGCTATTATTTATTAAGAAAAAAATTGAAAATTGCTATGATGGCCTGACGGTTTTCAATTTTTGATGAATAAAATATTGTCTTCACTTTAACCTACCAACGACCTAACGTCTACAAATCTTGGAAGTATTTTAAAAACGTTTTTTTGAAACTTTTTAAATTATTATAATTAAAAAAATGCAAAAAATCATTTTCAAATGTCATTATTTATTTGTTTTTTTAATTAGACTATTATAGTGACTATATATCATGTCCTTAATTTAAAAGCAATTAAAAGTTTAATAAAATTTTAATGTCACAGTTTTCCATTGCATCTTTTTCTTTTCTTTTACTATTTGAAGTAGAATTTCGGTAAAAGGCGATGGTTGAGGGGGAGAAAAAAAATACATGATTGTACAATCTCCAATGAGTCCTGCGTTTAAAACAATTTTGCCTACTGAATTTAATTTCTTGAAATTTCATGAATTTACGTGAAAACATATGTTTAAAAAAATTAATTTTTACCAATATTTTTTTGAAATAATATTTTCTAAAATAATTTAATTCATTTGTGAATAAGTCTTAAAGTTTCATTGAAATTCGACAATTATTTGAATTTTGCAAGAATTTCAAATTATGTTTCTCACCGGAAAAAAAGTGTACGTTTTTCATTGTAAACACTTCTGGCTATCAGGTAACGAAAATAAAAAATATAAAAACAAAGGACAAGATTTTTTTACCAAAATTTTGAACTAGTTAAGGGATTAAAATGATTAATTTAAATGATTTAAATAGTTTGATCTTTCCTCTTAACAACATGGACATTTTGATGGAAAAACTTCGTTTTTATTAACTTTAAAAATAAAAAATAATCCATTCTGGTCGTAAATTAGTGGATTTAAAAAAATATTTTTTTACAAAGTTTTTCTGAAAAAGAAAAAGTCTCAGTTCTAAAATTTCATTTCATTCATTTGTGAATAGGTTCCGAAAATTTCATTAAAACCCGACAATTATTTCATTTTGATTTCTACAAGAATTTCCAAATCAAAATTTTCCCGTAAGTTATTGGTCCCCTCTTCTTAACAATAACAGATGTTTTGTGAAAAAAAAAACTTAAAGAAAGAAGAATATTGTTTTTTGTATAGAAAACAAAGTATGCAAGCTTACAGATAATTAAATTTTAAAATTAGGTAGTTCTATCAATGTCTGGGTTCATTCTTAAAATCCAAAACGTAGCATTTATAACATGAGACTGCGAAGTTTAAAAAATAAAAATAAATGCCTAAGTAAACAATAAAGTTGAAAGACGACGATCGGTGATGAGCAAGTCATTCAAACTGACTTTGTTGCAATTTGTTCAAAAGTGAATAAAAAATAAAACTTCGGTCAGACACTTACATGATCATCCAATTGACAAAAATTTTAATCGTGGCTGTATTTTAAAATGCTTAGATTGACTTTCATGAACTGCAATAAAAAAATAAGTTTTTTAAACAGTATAGACGACGTCCTTTGTGTAGAGAAAGATATTTTCTCACCTCGTACATTAAAGAGCGTCATTAAGACATGACAAATCAAAAGGTTATCAATTCTTAACAACAAAAGATGTATCAATTCACTTTCATCATATGTTCATTGCTTTATTTCAATTTTAATCATTGCTTTTTAAATTAACCATTGCTTTTTATATAAACATTGCCAAAGAGTGAAGGTAATTAAAAATAATTGCAATGTCAAGAGGAAAAACATCTTTTTAAAAATCTGTATATTTGTGAACATGGAGGTTAAACTTTGCCAAAACATCAATAGCATGGCAAATCTTAATGTGTTAGAACAATCATTTTTGGAAAAGTAATGAACCTAAGTTTTTCTCTAAATATGGGAGGAAATAAAAGCAAGATATTATAATTAATATTAAGTTGGTTTAGTGTTTTGTATTTGGTTCTCCCAAAATGTAAATTAATATTGATATATTAATTTACATTTTTTGGAGAACCAAATACAAAACACTAAACCAACTTAATATTAATTATAATATAAAGTAATTCAAATTTTATTGTGTTTCAAATTTATTTTAAAATATTAATTCTGTTAAAATGTGGAACCACACAAATCTCACAGATTCATCAATGTTTTAGATTTTACATGTTTGAAATTGCTTTTTTATGCCTTGAGTATACATGTCCTCTACAGTAAGGGTGTGTCTGTTGGATTTTAAAATTCATATGAAAAGAAAACAGTCATCAATTATTTTTGCCAAAGGATATATTAAATATTTGACTCAGAATTCATAAAATGAACAATGAGAGTAATACTGAATTCTTTTTTATTCTTTCCTCATCCATGTTTTTCAAATAAGAGTTTTTAGAAATTTCTCTCATCAGCGAAAGAAGTAAATCAAATCTTGAATTTAAGTAAAGGAGACTTTATTATACATTCATCTGTCATTGAGTTCTCAGACAAATACAAAAAAAAGGATATATGTCATTCTAAATAAGTACCGTACACTGACAATTAGAGAAAAAGGTAAGGTCGTTTCTTCTACTTCATAGTAGAATTTCATTACATTCATCCATCTCCCCACTAGCAATTAAGTAGTATAATCTTGAAGATAAATAGATATATGTCTTCAACAATTTTGTTTGTCTACTAATTTTAACTTAATACAAGGCTGAAGAACCACATAATATGAAGGGTTAGTGAATAAAGTTGTTGTATGAGCTTGGCAAGAAATAGGTAACAAGAAGAGGTTATGAGGATGTGTAGGAAAGATAAAACTTAAGCCCAAACTTAAAGTGGTTAGAAATGGAGCAATCGATAAAGCAATTTATAATTAGGTTTCCCTGAAGTAGATTTTATTTATTAATGTGAACTATTAATTTCATAAGATTTGAACTCCAATATCTGCTCACATACTTTTTAGTTCCCTCAGGGGAACATTTTTTTTAACTTTCAAGGAAATAAAAAGATGGTATAATGAAAAAAATATCGATGCATTTTTTTTTTTTTTTATGTGAACCATTCATATCACACGACTTGCTCTCCAATGCATGCTTACACAAGTTTTGAAGTTGAAATCCTTTAAAGTTGCTATGTTTTTAAAATAATACCCAATAAAGCTTCTGTGGTATGACTTCTACCAAATGGTTACATGCCTATTATTAACTTGGAAGATTGTGAAAACATGATACACACTGTTAAGTGAATTTGTTTTCATGAATCAAACTTTTGTGTTCTGGTTCATTTATATCAAACCTTCAAAGAATTCTTTGATGTAATCAAATGACTTTGCAAACTGAATGTCATTCATCCAGGTAGTTGTTTTCATTGGGTGGCATAAAAATTAAGTGAGTTGGCTGGATAAGTCAGTTGTTGTTGTATTCTGCTCCAGAGCAGTCCGTTTTCTACCATCCACTGTCTGATACATCAACTGTACCATGTGAGAAAACCCAGCAAATACAGACGTAAGTTATTTTGAAGCATTTCTAACTTCTTGCTAGTAAGCATTTATGTTTCCTTTTTACCTTTTTATTTCCTGATTAAAATTACTTAAGTTATAAAAACCATTTTTTGTTTACTATAAAACTTAGTTGGTCATTTTGGCATTCCCTTTACTCCTCTTTATCTTATTTCTTTTGTTGCACAAGTGCCACACATTTTCGCTTGACATTTTCAAAGGATAACAAATAAAGGACCTACTTTAATATTTTCACCTAATGTGTGATTTCTGGTGTTATTAATTTGGAAGCCTATAAAAGAACAGATCAACACATTTTATAATACTGTGCCTTTCTGCAAAGTAATTGCAAATATATTGTCAAATCTGAATAGATTAAGTTTGGCACAAGAATTTATATTTGGAAGGGAGTTAAAATTTTTATATTTTGTACAAAAATTGATTTTGGTCTCTGTGTAAAATTTTTATAATGCCCTTTGATTCAAATGGGAACCCAGTTACACAAAAAAAACATTACTGAAGATGAGACATTGTTATACAAGGTGTAATTTTCTTTTTTTTTGAGAAGTGAATTTATCTTTTATTACGTTCACTAGACATTGCAATTTAAAAATGTTTTTGAATTTCAGTTGGATTCATTGCATTCACATAAGTGCAAATACCCTTGAGAAAGTTATTAATTCATCTCATCTTTCCCCGCTATGGGTTAAATAGCAGGACAGATTGAGTTCTATAGCCTTGGTTGGCAACCAATCTACTGCAGTAAAATTTTTATAATGCACTTTGAGTTGGATATGCAGTTGTTATATACCACCTGGAAACAAACGATGACATTCGTCTTTACATCAACAATGAACATGAACAATGGATATATAAAAATATAATCTTATATTTTTATTCTCTTCAGTGATGGTTGTGTGGGAGTGATAATCAGAGGGAATCACACACATAAGAGGGAGTTTAATGGCTGGTGTTGTTTTCCTTGTGTTCTCTCTGAGTCCTTCAGCTATTCTGCCTTTGGCCGAAAAACCTTGCTCGTATATGAGCTGTGATTCCTCAAATTTCACTTAATTGCATCATCTATGGATAGGCAAATCTTCAATCATTTTTGCTGATTATTGCCTTCAAGCCAGCTGCCTTTGACATTATCACATTCCTCTGCCATTTTTTATAATTTCTAACCTTCAGAATGGCTGCCCTGATGCAAACACACTTTTGTTTATCATTGTTTCTGACACCAAATTATATTTCTGTTGGCTCATTAAATACAATTACATTTTTTAATGTAAACATACTTCTGTTTGTCACTGCCTGCATTCCTGCTTTTGACTGAAATAATATTTCTGTGGGTTACAAAATATATTACACCGTGATATGAAATTAACTTTACTGAAGATGAGACATTGTGATACAAAGTATAATTTTCATTTTTTAGAGAACTGAATTTATCTTGTATAACATTCACTAAATTTGTAATTTAGGTATGTTTTTAAATTTCAGTTGAATTCATTGCATTCATTCATGTGCAAATACCCTTGATAAAGTTATTAATCCATCTCATCCCAGCTGTAGGTTAAATAGCAAGACAAATTGGGTTCTATAGCCTTGGTTGGTAAACAATCTACCGCAGAAAGTAATGGCAACCTACTGCAAGAATATTATGTCCTCTCTTTTGAGGCATGATCACCCAAGCATGTGTCATATATGGCACTTAACTGACTATATGAAAGTAAAATTCAAACCAACGAAATTGATCCATCACACTTTCCACCTCTTGTGGTGTGATGGCTTGAGTACCTCTTTGACCCATAGAGCTATATCAGCAAGAGTGTAAGCTGCTGGTAAAGCTACCCAAGCTGGACAGGTCAAGGAGTAGAGGTCAGGCAAATGTAGACCGCTTAACTTAGAGGATAAGGGGGTTTGTATAGGGTCAACACCCCTACCTGTAAAAAAGACATATTACAGAAGCATTGTAAATAAAAATGCAACCGCAACTTCTACTCCAACAGTTTCTTTCCTCGCACTTCCCGTCTGTGGAATTCCCTTCCATACGATTGCTTCACCGATGGCTACAATCTCCAGGAGTTTAAATGTAAGGTCAATAGACACCTCCTAACACACTAACCTGCTCCCATTCTATCAAACACTCTTCCCATCTGCCCAACCCTCATCCTCGGTATCCTTACTCATCTGTCACCTTCCTCCTGACATTCCCTATGTCTAACCACTCCTTCTCTTTACCTTCCCCTATGTAGCCCCATGCGCAATAGTGGCAGTGGAATGCCTTGTTTGGGGTGAGATGATTAAAAAAAAAAAAAAATTGACGGCCATAAAACAGTCCAGATGGAAGCCAAGATGCCAGGCCAGGACTATTAACATTTCAGATTCTTCTCTGAACTTTATCAAGAATCTCTAAATATATAGCAGGAGAACTAGGCCAGATGTTGCAGCAATATTAAAAACAAAAATGAATGGTAGTCTCATAAATATGTAAAATAGATTCTGTCGAAGAAAATTATCTAGCAAGATATAATGAAATAACTTAAATGCAGACTTAACAACTGATTTAATGAAATTCAAAGAGTTGCCTGGATTTGTATCTTTAACTTATCAGTGAGATCAGGCACAGCAAAGAACAGCCACCTGCGACTCCTTCGAGAAAACGGACAACTGAGATAAACCAGCTTGTTTATATGATGTTGGGTCTTAGCCAAATTAAAGTAATGGTTTAATAAAATAATTATTATCATGGTTTAATTAATCAAATATTTAATTATTTTTGTCAGTCAACTTTTTGACACTTAAATGAAAGTGTCATATTCTTCCCCCACTTACCAACATTTATCCCTTGGTTAAATGTTTGTAAAACATTTTAACGGTAATATACACAACATATGTATAAGGATTGATTATATAGTTCAGTGTTTATATGTCCATAAAGAAAATCAAATGTCCATCCTGAAAAAAAAAAGACATTCATTTGTTTCTCTTCTTTCACTCTTTTTTTTTCAGTTTAAAAGAATGTTTTAATGTTTTTTGTTTTTTTTTAATGATAATAATAATGAAAAATGTCCATTGCAGAGACATTCATTTTTTGTCATGCATTTATAGACACATTTATAAACAATTGTTCTAAATAATTCAGATTATTATACTGGAAGCATCTCCACCAATGACAATTGCAATGGTTCTTTCGGGGTATTTGTGGCCTGCTGAGTTGATATGTTGCGTATTGGTTTCAATTAAATTTGTTGTTCTGGTCTCTCCTGTTGACCAGTGACAACCGTTCCTGAGCACCCAACATCCTTGTGCAGTTTAGTTGGTTTATTTTTCTTAAGCTTAAATAAACAATGGCGTCTTATGAGGGTTAATGTTAACGAAACTGATACAATTATTAAGCTGATGGCTATTATCAAAATTATCCAGGTAGAACTAACCCCCTGTTTACTTTCTGTTGGGAAATTTTCCTCTCGAAGTACATCGAGTTCGTGCATTAATTCCCTTAGATTCATTTTCCATAGAGGGCTTAATACATCCGGGATTGCTTGTGGCGTTATGTTTGGGAATTTTTTTTATCAGAGGTTCCCATAGGCCCAATTTACTGGTAAGTGTGGCATTAATCAATGGTAAAAAGGAGTCGCTTGTCTCAAATTTTTCTTCAGCTTGGTAATAGGGAGGAAGGATTATAGTGCCACTATAAATCCCACAGCCTAATGGGACCTGCAGAGTGGTCAATGGAGGAGATATTTTGATTGTTTTTGGAGGTCTCCCGGTACATACCTGAGATAATTCCAACTCATCCCTCGAGGTTATCGCCCATACTCCATCGGTTATCCTAATAGCTTTTGGGAGTATCACATCTAGCAGGATTTCTATTTGACAATGTCACCCTATCCCCTTTTGATTATCTCTGAATAATTCTATTACACATAAATGGTGATTACTGAATGTATATATCGGGCTATTAGATACGCAATTTCCGAGTAGATTGTGTTTACACTTTTCTGCTTCAGAAGAGGTAAGCAACATTAACTTTTCTCTAGTTTGGTCAAGAGCGATATTTTTGGATTCTATTTTATATTTTGTGACAGTTCCCAATCCTGGTTTCTCATGTGGATAGGAAATTGGTAAATTAATAACTTGATAGATTTCGTATTTGCTACTGGTGTCTAACAGCGTAAGTGACACCACAATCAGTAATCTACTGTCTTCGATGAGAGTCAAACAACCCAATGACTTATAGTAATACCACAGCTCAGCTGCGGGATCAGCAGGCAATCTCAGGTGATGGGGTAGTTTGGCCTGAACTTCTAGTTCGTCTTTTAATGTGGATGGTTCCACTATATTTGGAGACAAGTGACCCAAAGCAAGCATATCAAACTGGACTTGCAAATTCTGTATTGAGCCTAACAAGGCTTGCATCCTTTTCTACAGTTGTTCGACGATTGTTAAAAAACGAAGATATTTTCTAATGCAATCTTCCAGCTTTATCACTTGGGTCATCAACTCTCCAGTGATATTTCCGAGCTCCACTTGCATTTTCTTGAACCCCTTCACTAACTCGTTTATATTATGACGGTTATCAGCTAGTTCCACTCTGGTTATATTTAGAATAGAAATACTATTCTTTTCTACCTGAGCCAATTCTAACTGACCTTTTCCAGAAGCCTTTAAACTCATCTTTAGGGTATCTAATTCCTCCTCTGTTATAGCCCCAAAAAGCACGTTTAATGCTTTCCCCCATTATGGGAAGTACCGACCTCCTTTCTCTATTTTGCAATAGTGTCAACCCATGCAAATATTTTTCTATAACCTGCACACTAGTTTTCATAATCTTTATGTCCTGCATAAGTGAGCATCACAGATTTAGACATTTATCTTTTTCATCACCTATGCAACCATTTTCCAAATCCTTTACCAATAATGTGGCCTTGTGGTGATACTGACCGAGCAAAAGCGAGGGACCGGATGTTTGTTCTATACCGACCAGAAAGCAAATGAACAAAAGATGTCTCTGCGCAAATGTATTCGCGCAGATGTTCAGATTGAAAAATAAAAATTAATCAAATATCAAATTTCCATTTTGTGAGCCGATGTGAATTTTATTTACCAGCCAATGGGAAGCCCAGAATCAAATACAAGTATGAAATTCCAAAACGAGCTGCTTTTGATCCAAAAAGCAGATATAAAAAGCCGAGACAAGACCCCAACAGGCAGACGGGAAAATGAGAGGAGAAGAGTGTAATTAATATCCCCTTGACCTAAGTCAAGTGGTTACTACGCTGGCCTCTTTCCTTCTCCCTGTCTTAAAAGTACTTACTGACCTAAGGAGCGAGTACTTCAAAGACATTCCTCACATACCTCCTCTCCCTACATTCCTAAGCCTTTTATCTCTTTCAGCTCATTATCCACCATGAATATTCTAACCTCCATTGGACCTTTATTTCAAGTATTGCTTTAATTGTAAAACATCAATTGATATGTGTATATATAAATGTTATTTTATACTCAAATTGCTTTTCTTGATTTTATAATCATTTTATGACTTATAGTGGGCTATCTACCACAAGGCCAAATTCCATTAACCTGCAACGGTATACAACTACCCTTCACTAGAACAGAATCCTACTACAACTAGAAAAAGAATAGATAAGCAACACACTATAGCCTCAGTTATTTCTTTTTTTAACTTATATAGTAAGGAATGATAGGGTTCTAAGTTCATTGTAAAAACTATTAATCACTTTGACCTTGTAATTGTCACCTCACTTGTTTTGTGAAAAATTACATTCTGACTATGTCGCAGGGACGCTACTGTTGTCAGCATGCCCAGCAGGAGTAGGGATTTCAAGTCAGCCATCCTACAAGAAAATAGGAGGTTTAATTTAGTCGGTCAACTAATGAAAAGTAATTTGTTCCGGTTACCTTTAACACCTAATTTATTTCAATCTCTCTCACTCTATATATATTCCCTGCTCTATTCTATCTTTTTTCTCTTTCCTTTTTCACATACCTTCATGCATACTTATATATACATTTTTTCTGTCCTATAATGACTAGTTTAGATTTTATCCAGCACCCATGCTTAATTCCCTGGGTCACAACTTGGTGCAAGCTGGTCATCAGTCATAATATGGGATTGGCCAGATCTTATGTCATCTCCCTTTTTATTTTGATAGCTATCTATTAAGATAGATAAAATCAGTATTTTAAAGGCGTATCTTCATTTTCTTGGTATATTTTTCATAATTCTGACAGGGGAATTACGTCCTCACTCTCCCAACTATCCGGTTCATTTTGCACGGAGACATTTTCTACTTCTCCAATTTCCATTTGCGACCTAGCAATCGGGATTGGTTCAATCTCTATTTCTGACTCCGAATCAGTCTCCGTGGGGGCTTCGACCCACCTCGTTCATCTGATTTGTGGATTTTTTTCTTTTTCTTTCAGAATTTCCCATTCTTCTAATCCTGATAATTTTAAATCATCTGCATGAGCCTTGTTTACTTTTCCATTTATTTGGTCCCATACCATAAAAGTTACTGGGCCTGTTTGTTCTATTACCCTATAATAAGGAGACCATTTTTTATCAAGCTTTCCTTGTCGCAGATGCTTCTTATGATACACAGGTTCTCCTACTTTAAGGATTACCTCTTTTCTTCCTGGGTTTACCCTTTCATTTCGTTTCTTCTGGGCATGTTTTATTCTTTGCCTAGCTTGTATAAATATCTTAATCTGGAGGATTATTTGGTGAAAATCTTTTCCCGCATATTTTCTATGGGGTTTTAATAAATTATCAATAGGCAAGATTACATCTCATTCAAATAGTAAGAAATAAGGGGAAAACCCGGTCACTTCATTAATGGAAAATCTGATGGCCCCTAATGCCTGGGTCAGGAACAAATCCCAATTTTCCTTCCCATCTTCAGTAAGCTTTGCCAACATATCTCCCAAAAAAGGGTGGAACCGCTCAACCTTAGCATTAGCTTGTGGGTGATAAGGGGATGTAACAAAGTGCTTGATATTGAGACTTTCCAGTGTTTGACTCATTACCTCATTAATGTTTTCTGGGCCATTATCGGACACCATTTCTACAGGAGTCCCAAAGCAAGGGATTATTTCGGTTAGTAATAGTCCTGCTAGTCTGAGCTTTCTTATCTGGTATTGCATAGGCTTCTGGCCAATTAGTCAGCCAATCCACAAAGCTAACTATGTATTTATTCCCCCATGAAGTTTCGCCATAGGGTCCGAAGACATCTACACTAATTTTTTTCAAAGGGATAAAATGGCACATCTGTTTTTTCAAGGGGAGCAATTTCACATTTACCACTCCTCGACTGACAAACCACGCATGAGTTTATATGTTTCGTGACTTCCTTGTACAACCCCGGCTAGTAGTATTTCCAGCCTATTAGTTCGTACGTCTTATCAATACCAATATGCCCCATTTCATCATGAAGCTGTCTCAATAGGTCCCCCCGCATCTGTCTGGGTATATACAACCTAAGTCGGATGTCTTCGTCTCTGTTGGAGAGATGGTATAGCAATTCATTTTGTACCATATATTTTTCTAGAAATGCTTTAGATGCTTTACCCTGTCGCGGAACTTGGTTGATGGAATAAATTTAATTTACGATAATGATGATGATGTATGGTAGCATCAAGGCTGCATTGTGTTCTTTACCAAATTCACAACATTTAATAAAATATTTGTTATGGTGAATAAAATGGTGAGTATGCTAAAAATAGAAAAAGGTATACACACCGACGCCAAGAATTCAAAATTGGGTGGCAAAACCGTTAAACAAGTTAATGGTTTCTTTTGGTAGGAGTAGGAGGAAAAAGTAGGAGTGAAGGACATTAGTTTTGGTAGGAGATATGAAAAGAGGAAGACGCTGTTAGTTGACAACTAGAGTCCAGACGGTATAGATGCATTTACTACTATGATCCCACTGTGAAGAGAAGTCAGCTAGTCTGCTCCTGTATCCACACACAAAAATTAACAGTTGTTAACTTGATGTAAAAACTTAAAGTTTTATATAAAAAATAAATGACATTAATTCAAGTTTGTGTTATCTTCTAATTATACAAAACCAAGCAACACAACATATTCACAAAAGATGATAATAAAGGCAAGACGTTGAAATAAGTAAGCCAAAACACTTGTTGATCAACATATATATAACAAAGATATTTTTTATATATGAAAGATAACAACAATTCAGAACATGCAATTGAATTCACATATGAAGTAGACTAATAATGTCAAATAGACAAAAAGGTTAAGATGATATTTTTGGTACACAAGATAGTCAAGAATAGAATGTTCGTAGACGATTGTGTTAATGACGAAAGTTCAGTTCGTTAAAGTCAATCAAAAAGATCCAACCAAAGTGCAGTGTAATGAAAGTTTGTTAGATTTACACAAAGAGTTGGTTGTAGAAATAAAATGATGAAATTTACATACCTTGCCGATTAATTTGAAGAAATACAATATATCTTTATCTTGTATAATAAGATTACTCAACATTCATTTTTTTTAGGTATTACAGAAATGTAATATACATAATAATGAACAGGTTTTGAATAATGCTTTTTTTTATCAATTAAAGATATCGATTGTGCCATGTGTGTAAGCGCTTGTGTCGAGTGTAATTCACAAATTAATTACAGAAACTATGGGAATAGTCAATGAATATTTTAGGCAAGAATAGATGAAGTTCTTGAATGAAGAAAGAAAGTCTTTTCAATATGTGAAACAGGAATGAGTGACCCAAGAATCTTCGAGCACTTAGAAAGGTTTGTGTGTGGAAAAAAATAGTGCGCGAAAGAGTAGTGCAGCTGGTTGAAGTTGCTGAGAGTGACCAACGTGGATTCGGTTAGCACTTTAGGGTACACTGTCGACAGATCCAAAAGTGTGCTTTATATAGATTTGGGAATTGAAAATAGGCTCCAGATGGGCTAATCGAATTCTGGCACCAAACTTAGTTTTAACCTATCAGATTGCCAGGAACACAATCTGAGACCATGATTGGTTAGTTTTGTTATATTGGATTATTCCAATATGTTGGCCTGAAAACTGGGGTGGATAGCTTATGCTATTCCTACAACCTGACTCTATGGTTCTTTTTAGCATATTAATTTCTTCATCTTCTTCGTAGTTATTTAATTGGGGCATTTCTATTTTGGGTTTTTCACCCTTTTCATCAGCTTCATTTAACCTCTGTCTGTAATGTAACCGATATGAGTTTATCATGTTCATTTGATAAAACTTATCATCAAGTTCTGTTTTTATGGGGAATTGTGTGCCGCTTAGATAATAATTAAGTTTTTGGAGTGCATATACAATAGCAAATGCTTCCTTTTCTATGACAGGCCACTTCTGTTTGGTAGATGTTAATTTGTGAGAAAGAAAGTAAATAGGTACTTCTTCCGGTATTCCTGGGACAGGGCCATCCTTCTCAGGACATGGTTGGGTTAGACATGCACCAATACACGGATTGCTTGCATTTGTATACAGTATCATTGGTTTATTCATGTCCAGAATCATTGACAGTTGATCTTTTAGTGTATCAAATGACCGTTGACAATTATTTATCCACTTGAAATGGGCATTTTTTTTTTTTGTGAGAGCTATAAGAGGGGTAGCTATTCTTGAAAATGCAGTTATGAATCTTCGGTAATAACCGATGGCGCCTATAAAACCCCTAACCTGTCTAACGGTCTTAGGTTCTTGCATCGAGCGAATTACTTTGACTTTATCATCATCTAGCTTGATTCCTTGTTTATTTATGACAAATCTCAAGTGTTTGGTTTTTACCATCATGAACTGGCACTTTGCCAGTTCATGATTACAGTTCATCTTTACTACCCAAGGGAATTTCTAACCCTCCTATCATTAGTCGATTTGGATTAAAACATAATTGTGCTTTATTTATTTTTAACCAATTCTACCCTAAAATCATGGTTTGGTCCAAGTCAGGTGCAATGATTAATTTTGAACCTGTCTTAATCTTTCTGATTTTGATAGGTAGGTGGATCATACCACTTAGTTCCATTTTTTGTCCATTTGCTTGAGTTACTGTTAAGTCTGAATCTTCCAATTTCATTTTTGCTATTTTTTAAGTCTTCAAAAATTGAGGACTTTAGAAGCGAGACTTCTGATCTGGAGTCTATCAATGCTTCCACCTGCTTGCTCATGATATCTATCCTACATATCATGTCCGAGCCTTGTGTGAATAATTCATATTCTTCAGCTCCTTTTTTATTGGGACTATTAACCATTTCCTGTTTCGAGCAGGAATTCTTTGGATTTGTTTTTATTTAAGAGCTAAAGTAACCTTATTCTTTTCTTTCTTTAATGACTGAATATGGTTAGTTTTGTGACTTTTAGTTTTTTGCTGGTGTCTTGGTTTTTCGTTTTTCTGAAGTCGAGTAAGTTACATTCCCGCCTTCAGACCTCGGACACTTTTGTTTGTCACAATTCCAGCGTTCCTGCTGGTTTGAAGTATTCCCTTTCTTTTTTGGTACTGGTTGTCTACAGCTGTAACAACCATGACTCTCTCTAGCCAATTTTCTATGGTAACCCTCTGTTTTTGGTTCCCTTAGTACTGTATGAGAGCCTATTCCCTCCTGTTGCCAATAATTCCTACCTGAAAATTTATTATTAATTTTTTCTTTTTCCTGACAGCCCCGAAGTCGCTCATAGAGCCTTTCACTTTCGCTGGCTGTTGACAAAGGCCCCGACAGTCTCTTCGGTTTAGCTCTTGCCACATCTTCTTTGATGAAAGGATTGTTTATCCCATGAATGTATAATTCGGCCAGCTGTAATTGTACAGCTGACCCTCCTCTCAGCTCAGAGTCCCTATAAGCCAGCCTTGCAAGACTTGACATTCTACTAGCTAATTCCGCAAGTGATTCATTTTTTTCTTGTGTCACCTTAATCAATGCTCGAGCAGCATCAGCAGGGTTTATAAACTCCCCATACTGTGCTGTGATCTCATCGAATAAGGTTTTACTGAAAGTGTTTGGATGGTTGTCAACATAGCTTCAAATCCATTTGGATACGACTCCATCTGAATAGTCATAGGCCAAGTTAATTCGGGGTCCATTCAATCATGGATCCTTTGTTTTTTTTTTAATGTCATTAGCCATGGTTTCAGATCGGTCGGCCTTCCAGCAAAAACTGGGATCTTTGATCAAGCTGTTACCAACATAGGTGAAACATTTGAACAGGAAGTAGCCATTGTATATATATATATATATATATATATATATATATATATATATATATATATATATATAAGGAAACAAAGACACTAAGAAGCTCTTTAGCACTGAACCAACTCTGTACAATGAATGTAGAGAAACAAAGGAAAGTAGTCAGTTACCCTAACTCTGTGAATGTTTCTGGTGATACTTTTCCTTGAGTGGCTGTATTGCTGTAAAATGAGTAGATGGCTTCCTGGGCTGGTTCCTGGTTGAGATGTCATTGTGCCGGTGAATTAGTTGAGAGTCAATCCTGTGTTTTGAAGCATCAAACACATTCATGGTCGACACTGGATTCTGAGGCACAAATGCAACAAGATCTGCCATGGTAATTACACATTTCAATCCTGCGTCTTAAGGCACCAAATTTGGTACTATATTTTCACAATACCGGGTTGTCTGATGGTTTCATGATTACCACATGTTCCAGACTGGTTGTTCTCTGATTTCTTCTGCGCCTACTTTGCTTCTTAAGATCTGCGAAAGGATGGGGATGGATACAATTCAGTCGATGGAGTGTTGAATTTGGCGTCGGAGTAGAAGAATAGTTGCCACACCATCAAAGAAATGACAAAAAGCATTTGTTATAAACAGTAACAAACGTTTATTTACACAGGTATACAATAATTTTTATCAAGGTAAAACAAACACCGTGAAGTGAGGGGTGAATGTAGTTGACTGACGGAAAAAGTTTCCTTAGCTCGAAGAAATCTTAACTGCAATTAGGCAGTGTCAATGATGGAGAATGCAGTGGCAACAGATTCGGTTCTGAGCAGTGAAGAATGAACAGTCTCGATTTTTTTTGCTCTGGGTGTTCTCTATTTATGAGCCCGAATCCCGAATAATTAGTTGATCAATGATTTATTACCTTATGCATACTTGCACTCAATCCCAGGTGAAGTGACCCAACTTGTTTGCCAGGCTCAAAATATGTTTATATTTTGAAATTGAAATAATTTTTGACAGGTCGTCACACCTGCAGAGTGTTTTGTTTTAGTGACAGTTTATAGGTCAGCGTTTTCCGCTCGGGTCTGGATATCTTTGTACTTAATGACTTTGGTTTACTACACCTGGTTCTTAAAAATGTTGGATACCCAAAATGAACTTATTTTTATAATGGTTTAATAAAATATTTATTATCATGATTTAATTAATCAAATGATTAATTAATTTTCATTTAATTAATTTTGCCAGTAAACTTTTTGACACTTAAATGAAAGTGTGATAATAGCCCATGCCCAGAAAAATATAAAATAGCAGTAATTATGAACTTTTGAAATAGAGCACATCAAAATACCTCCCACCAAAAAATATTTTTGAGAGAACTAAAACACATAAAACAAATATTAGTTGACAATAGTTTTTACAACTACATCATTAATAAACAAATAAAATTATTCTTACAAAAAATACATGACACTAGTATTAAATATGACACACATTATTATTAACATATTTTATTGCAGTCAAATGTACATTAATTATAAACAGGACAAATTTTCTATATGAAAAAATATTAAGCACGCTATTTCTGCCATAATTCCTCAAAAACCTATAAAATTTATAATATATTATAGAAAATGGAAGACAGCAAACCTTGTTGTTTCTAATAATAATAACCCCATCAAAACTAAACAAGCAATTTACATTAATTTACCACTTGTATTTTTACATTAATACAATTGATTATATGTTAAAATTCCATTGTTTCTTCTTTATTCTGCCACTATACATTTCATACAACAATAGGTTTATCTGAAGCCTTATTTAACTTAGAAGTGTGTCTAAGCTGGAGACAAATCCTTTAACAATACAGTATCTCATTTCCTCAGTGCTAGATGAACGCATAATGCTAACTTAATTATATTAACTAGCGGAATTTCCACGGAAAGATAATATTTCCTGGAAAAATTTTACTTTGTCATACTACAAATGATAGTAACGTCTTCAAATTTGTTTTTTGAAAAATACATCATTTAGATGCAGTTAGGACACGTCATCAGTGATGTTACCCTGGTTCATTGATGGTTTCGGTCCTTTTCAAACATCCTACCTTCTCCCCAGGTTGACCTAGCCAAGGTTGATCAGGCCCCAGCCTGCGTCCTAATTTCTGCTTGCTACGTTGTTGGAATGCAAGATGTTTTTGGTTGCACAGGAAAAAAAAGGAGACGAGGAAAAATTTCTAGAATATGGTTGTCCACAAAAAAATGAATGTCCAGTGATGATAATGTGTAAATGGTTCAAGTAAAATCCGGAAAAAAAAAAAAAAATTGATTTTCGTGATATTAATGTGAAGATGAATGGTTAAAATAGCTAAATGACCAGATAGAAAAAACTCATTAAATATACTAAAATAAAGACATAAATTAACACGATGTGGAAGATACTATTCCATAGGGACGAAGAAATATGCCTATTAATGAAATCGAAAATCGTACCAAATACAGTAGATATGTAAATAACTAGAGAAAAAAAAACGAATGATGTAAGTGTAATATTTCGGATTAAAAAAAAAACTAAGGGAATTGAAAAGATAAATGAATAGATAAAAACTGGAATAAAATACAAAAGTAAAGCGAATGATATTAATAAAATATTTGGGATTAAAAAAAATAAATAAATAAAATATGATTGATAAATGAATAGATAAAAAAAATTTTGTCGCATTTGGTGACATTAATATAGGTTGTTTCATTTCCTTGTCATGGTTTTGGTCTATCAAAACCATGACAAGAAAATACTCTTATTTTGTCCCATCCAGGTATTATTATTTCGGCATATCCAGATCCACCTGGATGACCCCAAAGCTGCTTCTAGGATTGTTTGGGTCAGTTTCCTCTTTTTTTAACCCTGTAATTCCCATTTTATTCAAGGCCAAGTTTAAGGATTTTCCAGCGAAACCCCTTACACCAATTTCAATTGGGTAGCATATTGCTTGCCATCCTCGTCTTCTACACTCATCCACCAGTTCTTGGTATTTGTTCATTTTGTGTTGTGTGCAACTTCCATGTTTTCTTCCCATGGGACTGTTAGTTCCCACAGAATCTGTTTTGTTAAATTCGAAAACAAGACCATATCTTGTCATAAGGAAGTACTTAGAATGTGTTCTCAGTCGGCATCCTAGGTCTACTATGAGTTGCCAATCTGAAGCTGAGGAAAGTACACATCTTGTGGGTCTCTTACATGCTGGTTTTTTTTTTCGCCCACTCTTACAAATTGAATTTTCTCTTTCTTTGGGTTAAATTTTGAACTCCAGATGGCTGTGTTGAATGTTTCAGTTAGTTTCTTTAAAACTTTATCATGGCGCCAGCAATATCTTCATCATTTAATGCTTTGGGACAGCCACTAAGTATATGTTGGAGTGATGCTCTCCCTGAACATAACTTGCATGAGGGAGTTTCTTTTTTTTCCGCAAATATGGAGGTTCATGGGGCTGGATAGTGTATCATATACTGCCTGGATCTGGAAATTTGTCTGTGTGAATTCATTCCATAATATCTCAGACCAAGTAATTTTCCGTTTTGTTATGTTCTCCCATCTGGTCCATGCTCCTTGCTGGCTTAATCCCACCATTTTTGTAATTCTATCCTCCTCCACACTATCTCTTACTTCATTTTGGAGAAGTTTTTGATACTCTTTCTTATTTGTCTTGTCCATAGGTTTTTGCTGGATGTAGCCTAGTCCCATTGTCCCTTCTGCAACAGTTCCTATAATTGTTTTCATTTTTAGCCTCTCTTCAGCCAATCGTAATTCTCTTCCTGCATCCCATTTCTTGCCAGTATGTATTAATATCCCGGCGTTGGCAACTTTAGGGTCTTTAGAATTTTGGTACATCAGAGCTTCTCTTGTGCGAGAGACCTTAAATTCTTCGGCTAACCCTCTAACGGGCAGTTGTATGAGGTTTGTCTTCCTGTATAGGGCTGTGCTGCTTAGTGAACGTGGTAGGCCTAGCCATTTCCGAATAGAACTACTAATCTTCCTTTCTAGGGACTTGACCGCTGATATTGGCATGCTATAAATTGTTAATGGCCATAAAATCCTGGGTAAAATCGCGTGTTGGTATAGCCAAGTTTTGAAATGACCTGGGAGCCCAGACTTATCAACTTTTTGTAATCCATATTGTTAGGTTGTTGGTTGTCTCATTAATGGAGGTCGTACCTTTTAACGTGTGGTGGAATACTTTTCCTAAGCTTTTTACTGGTTTCTCTGTCAGTGTGGGAATGTCTTGGTCTGCGATTTGGAAACGGAATTATTGACCACTTTTCCTTTTTTAATAACGACTGATCTTGATTTTGCTGGTTTCAATGTCATTCTGGCTCATGCAATAAGCTTCTCTAAGCCACGTGCTAACCACCTACATCTAGTGACAGAGGCCGTTGTGACTGTTAAATCATCCATATAAGCTCTTATTGGGGGTTGCCTTATTCCAGTTTTGGTAATGGGACTACGGCATTCCTTTTCAGCAGATTTGATGATCATATTTAATGCAAGGGTGAAAAACGAAGCAGATATTGTGCAGCCAGTGATAATTCCTTTTTCTAGTCTATGCCAGTCCGATCTCACTGGTCCCGATGAGATCCTTATTTGAAAATTTTCATATTAATCCAGAATAAGCATTGTAATTTTACCTGGAATGTGATATTTTTCAAGAGTAAGCTCCACCAGTTTGTGTGGAATGGACCCGTAAGCATCAGCCATGTCCAACCACAAAACGGCCAGGTCACCTTTGCTTTGTCTTGCTTCTCTTAGCAGTTGTGTCACAATTCCCGTGTGCTCAAGTCAGTCTGGTATTCCAGCAATCGCGCCCTTTTGCACTGAAGTGTCAATATATTTGTTCTTTAACAAGTAGTTCTCCAGCTGCTGGGACAAAATTCTGAAAAATATCTTGCCTTCAGTACATAATAAAGAGACACTTCGGAATTGATCTATATCTTTTGAATTTTCCTCTTTAGGGATCCAAACACCTTCCGCAAATCTCTACTGTTTGGCTATTTTTCCTCTCCGTCATATTGTTTTAATTATAACCCATAGTCACCTGAGAAGTCTTGGGCAGTGCTTGTACACAGCATAAGTCACACCGCTTGGCCCTGGAGCTGACGCCAATGTGTCTGTTTGTACAACATCTTGGATCTTTTTTAAGCTCGGTTCTCTCATGTCGAAATTTACCGTTGGAAGTTCAGGTGTGATCACGGAGTCATTTCCACCCAGATCTTTCTCTATGTCAAGGTCACTTAACGTATTGTGTAGGAAAGAATTAACAGTGCTTGTAGAACATTTCAGTTGCCCTGTTCATTTGTCACCAAGTAGCTTTCTAGTAAATTCAAATGGGTTTGCTATGAAAGCTGTTCTTTTTCTGGCTCTCTCTTTTCTCTGTTTCCTGAGCCACTCTGCTTTTCTGGTGGATTTAAGTTTATTCCTCACGATGTCGCAAAGCTCCGCGAGAGCCTGACGTTCCTCTTCAATGGCTTTTCGAAATTGTTTCCGAAGAGTTTTTAATTCCTGTCTTAACTCTTTAATTTTTTCTGTCCGACGATTATTCTTTTTTATTTCTCTTTTGCCCTCTTCTATGCAACCGAATCTGCCCGAGGTGTAATTAATTATGGTAGGTGTCATAGCTTTTAGATGTCTGTCTGCATTTCCTGATGATGTTGCTTCTAGGATCATACAGACGTCTTGATGGAATTCAAGCCATAAATTTGTCTCACACGCCGTGGGCCATTTAATCTTCTTTGACTTGTTTGGTTTCGGCCGGCCAGGTGTGTGAAGAGACTGGGCTCTGTGGTGTGACTCCAGGCCTGGCTCCTCCTGCGTCTTACCAGATAAATTACCTGTGAGATGCCCCTGGCTTTGTTGTACCAAACATTTCATACGGGTCTGGTGGATCTTTAGACCACGTTCATTTTTGCATTCTTGGTAGTGTGTGTTTTTAAATAAAATTGATTGCAGTGAAAATGCTAAACACGGCTCACATGTATAAAACAATCCTTCAGAGAACTTTCAAATGTGGTTCAACTCAACTATACTTTTATTCAATCTGTATCTTCTATTTTAAAAATTAATCACTAAAAAGTATCACCCATCAACACTGCTTTTTTTCCTCAGAATATATTTGCACATCTCTGTTTAAATATGATATTAAATGCTAAATCTTGCACAACACATGAATAGAAGGTTTGCATATGTTATTTCATGTGATCAATGTGCAAATACCAAATTACACACTTAAAATGTTTTCTCATAAATATATATTTGCATGTTTTTAAAAGAGCATTCTTTGAAAATGCTAACTTATATAATTTGCATGAGCATAGATTCTCTTCTGCATGTGTACTCATAGGAATTTGAAAATTTGAACTATGAGAAAATGCTTAACCATACACTCAACAAGTTTTCTTCCGTAGTATGTATTTGCCTATGAATAACAAACTCTAGACCCATAATATGAATACAGTTATACACAAATGTGTATAAACATTTTATTAAACTTGAATTCTGAGAAAATGCTTGACCACATACTTTAAATGAATATGTTTTTTCCCTAATATGTGTTCACATGTAACTTTATAACATTCAACTCTCTGAAAACTATGCCCTGCACATTCCACAAGGACAAAAATTTGTTACCAGTGTGCATTTGCTCATATTTTATTAATAATATATTCTGAGAAAATGTTGAACCACAAACTTCACATGAATAGGATTTTTCACGAGTATGTATTCACATGTGGCATTTTAACTGAAAATCTTTAATTATTTATTTTACATGAATAATGTTTCCACACAAGAATGTTTGCCCAATATTTAAAAATTGAACCCATGTAAAAATTTGTGCAACAAATTTAAAATGATCATGGTTTCTCACCAGCATGTGTTTGCAAATGATTTTTCAACTTTGAACTCTGTGAAAACTTCATGTTACACATTTCACATGAATATGTATTTTCACCAGTGTGTGTTCGCATATGTCTTATTAAATGTCCACTCTGTGAAAATGCTGAACTACAAACTTCACATGAATATGGTTTCTCACCAGTATGTATTCGCATGTGAACTTTTAATATTGAATTATGTGAAAATTTTGAGTTACATACGTCACATGAAAATGGTTTTTCACCAGTATGAGTTCGCATGTGGCTTTTTAATCTTGAACTCTGTGAAAATGCTGCACTACACACTTCACATGAATATGGGTTTTCATGAGTGTGTATTCGCATATGTCGTATTAAAGTTGAGCTCTGAGAAAATCTAGAGTTACACACTTCACATGAAAATGGTTTTTCACCAGTGTGTATTTTCATATGATTTCTGAGACTTGAGCTCAGAGAAAATGCTGAACCACATATTTTACATGAATAAGGTTTTTCACCAGTATGTGTGAGTATGTGCTGTTTTAACAATGATCTCTCTGAAAACTTTGCACTACACACTTCACAAGAAAATCGCTTTTCTCCTGTATGTACTCGCACATGACTTTTTAAATTTGAACTCGTAGAAAATGCAGAACCACATATTCCACATGAGTATGGTTTTTCACCAGTATGTGTTCTCATATGATTTTTTAATTTTGAACTCACATAAAACTTTTTACTACATATTTCGCAAGAATATGGCTTTTCACCAGTGTGTATTCGCAAATGAATTCTTAAACTTGAGCGATGAGCAAATGCTGAACCACACACTTCACATGAATATGGTTTCTTTCCAGTATGTATGTACATGTGACTTTTTAAACTTGAACGTTGTGAAAATGATAAGCTACACAGTTCACATGAATATGGATTTTCACCAGTGTGTATTCGCATATGTATTATTAAAGTTGAACTCCGAGAAAATGCTGAACCACATACCTCACATGAATATGGTTTCTCTCCAGTATGTGTTTGCATGTGACGTGTTAATATTGAACTCACTGAAAACTTTGCACCACAAATTTCACATGAATATGGTTTTTCACATGATTTCTTAATTCTGAACTCACATAAAACTTTGTACTACATATTCCGCAAGAGTATGGCTTTTCATCAGTGTGTATTCGCATATGTATTATTAAATTTGAACTCCGAGAGAATGCTAAACCACATACCTCACATGAATATGGTTTCTCTCCAGTATGTGTTCGCATGGGACATGTTAATATTGAACTCACTGAAAAGTTTGCACCACACATTTCACATGACTGGTTTTTCACTGGTGTGTGTTCGCAAATGAATTCTCAAACTTGAGCTCCCAGATTATGCTGAACCACGTTTTTCATGTGTATGGTTACTCAACAGTACGTGTTTGCATTTGACATTTTAAACCTGATCTTGCTGAAAATTTCGAGCTACACATTTCACAGATTCTTTTTCAACAATA
Source organism: Ascarosepion bandense (assembly GCA_037127315.1). Lineage (NCBI taxonomy): Eukaryota > Metazoa > Mollusca > Cephalopoda > Sepiida > Sepiidae > Ascarosepion > Ascarosepion bandense. Next base: position 7,328,826 of record JBBBDQ010000328.1, on the reverse strand, counting down.
CGTATGCATATGATTTTTTTTATCCTGAACTCTATGAAAACATTGAAACATAAATGCAATTATTGTGTCTCAATATTTTTCATCAATAAATTGTTAATGTTAAATGCTGAATATTTTGTACACACTCTTTAAATGAATATGATTTTTTTTTCCATTGTGTCTACACACGTAAGTTTTGAAGTAGAAACTCTCTGAAAAATCTGATCCTTGTTCACAGGGGTATGAATTGTCTCTAGAATGTGCTTTCAAGTTGATCTTTGTTGAGGGATCCCTTGTCATGGAAATAAACCTGCATAAAAATATAGCTTAGTATTAGTGTCTTTTTGGAAATTTATTTTTAATTAACAATTTAAAATCCAAATAAATATATTTTAAAAAATGTTTTTTGCCATAGATTTTTTCAGATCTACAGTCATTAAGCAGAAATTCCAACATATTGATATTAGATATTTATATATGTTCCATGTAAGATGTAAAAGCTTAAAGCCTTTCAGAAAAACTAAAAAACAAAATTCTGAATAACTTCATAAGATAATTTATAATTTTCCAAGTTTAGGTTGTGAAAAAGAATAATAATATCAAATATTAATAAAATACTGTCAATTTTCCTAAATAGCAGATTCATCAAAGATAAAATAATTGAAGTAATGAATTTGAAATTAAGGTTATATAAAGCAGTGGTGATGAAGCTAGAAAGAAGATGGGAAACAGTAAGCATTTCAAAGAGTCTTTTTCATTGATTGTTTAACTTTGGTTTAATTATTTTCCTCCTTTTTTTTTCAATTTTAGTTTATGTACAATGAGAATAAATGACAAGTCTACAACAATGTATTTATTTCATAGAACATTAATGAAAAACAAACAGATTTGTAGAGACAAGGTTACCTGGTAATTTCCTACTAACGAAAACAATTTGGGTCAGTGCATTCAGTTTACTATATAGCTTTTAATTGGTATGGTCTTCCATACTTTTAATTGGTATGGTCTTCCAAGGAATCAAGAAATATTCCAACAAAAATTTTAAAGATATTCAGGCATTTTCATATCAATCATTTTTTCAGTGATTGTACACACTGGCACAAGAAAAATGATATTTTGAAGGTTCTAAAATAGATATCTTCACTCATTTTCAATAAATAACTTTTAAATTGAATTTTTAAAAATAAAGAAGTTTTCTTCAAATTTTTATTTTAGATTTAATTGAAAGCTAAATGATCAAATTTACTATTTCCAGTAAGCAAAATACTCTGGTATATTTCCTACAGAAATTATATTGATTGGAATATAACATTTTGAGATTTTTTAAAATTTAAAATTTTATCAGCCATTTTGGGATGATTGACACATTTATAAACAAAAATTCTCAGTTTTAAAAATCCTGCAGAAATAAAATATACATTTGTGACATGTTATTTTTGGAAAATGACCAAATTCAAAGTTAAATTAATCTAATTTACACAAGTATCACTTATTTATAGCATGAAATTTAGAGAAAAACTATTTCTTAATGAAGGAATCTTGATCTTTCTAACCTTGCCATATGATTTGACATGTGACAACGGCCAGATCTGAGATAAGGTAAGGTGTCTATGGTGATCTCACTTGACATAATTGTCCAATTTTTTTTGTGTAAGAAGAAACCATGAAACACATGACCTTTTAATGTACATACAGAAATTACCATACAAAAAAACTTCAAATACACAACAAATTTAAAAATTATCTTTAAAAACGGATTGCTCAATGATTAGTATTAAACTTTACAATTTTTAATTAGTAAATATAGTCTTCTCTTCATAACTTAATAACCTAACACTAAAAAATCTTTGAAATATTTAAAACGTGAATTTTTTGAATGTTTATGAATTATAACTAAAAAAAATGAAAACAATTCTTTTAAAATTTCATTATTAATTGAAAATTTTTTCTACAGACTAAAATTTTCTTAATTTATATTCATCAAAGCAATCAAAACTTATCTAATTAAATGATGTCATAGTTTTATCACATTTTTTATTTTACTATAGGAACCAGATTTGAAAAAAAATAATAAATGATTTACAATCCCCAATAAGTCCTACGTTTAACTAAAAACCAACTTTGCAATTATAATTTAATTTCTTGAAAGTTTATAAATTGATGTGAATAGTAACATATAAAAAAATATTTTTACTAAGATTTTTCTAAATTATTTCAAAAATAATTTCATTAATTTGTGAATAAGTCCTGAATGTTTCATCAAAATTCAACTGTTATTTGATTTTTGCAAGAATTTACAAATTAATGTGTTTTTCACCGGAAAAAAAAAACTGAGTCACGTAATTACATTTTCCATTGTAAACTCTTGTAATGTTTTGGTTTAATGAAAACAAGATTTTTTATCAAAATTTTGAACGTGTTAGAAAGGATTTAAAAAAAAAGTAATTTTAAAATAATTAAAATATTCTTTCATCTTTCCTCTTAACTGTTTTGCTGAAAAAAATTATATTAAAAAATATAATTTGATTTTGATAATTAAAAACTCCTTTGGTCTTCCATCTTCTTAAAAGATTTTGCCAATAACGTTTGTCTTTATTTAGTTTGGGATTTTTTTTCTTTTTTCAATCAGCTAAGCTCATTTTTAGGCAGTGTACTTGTTTTGTACTTACAGTATGTAATAGAATTTCGTTTCGTGATTTTTAGAAAATATTTTAAAATTTGTGGTAGCGATTTTTTTTTTCATTTCAGATAAAATTAGGTACTTTCACCCATTTTCGATAACTAACTTTTAAATTGAATTTTTAAAAATAAAAAGTTTTCTTGCAACTTTTATTTTAGTTTTAATTGAAAGCGAAATGATTAAATTTACTATTTCCAGTACGCAAAATATCTTTATTTCAAACAGAAATTAGACTGGAATAAAAAAATTTGTGATGTTTTTTTTTAATTTTTCGGTTATATGAGTGATCGGCATATTTGGAAACAAAATGACTCGGTTTTCATGCAAAAAGAAAATACATCTGACTTATTATTTTTTCGAAAATTAGCAAATTTAATGTTAAATTAATCTGATATAATTATACACAAGTATCATTTATTTATAACATGAAATTTAGAATAAAACTATTTCCTAATCACAGAGATCAACTTTACGACCTTTTCGCTGTATTTGAAATTTGTTGACAGTTCGACAGATGCGAGATAAGTGACATAAGTGTAAAAAAAAAATTCCTTTAAGGGGAAAAAACCGTGAACTCCATGAATTTGAATGTACACATTGAAATTACCGTACAAAAAAAAAAAAAAAAAAAAAAAAAAAAGAGAGAGAAAATCAAATACACAAAAATTTAAAGAACGGAAAAAATTGAAAATTGTTTTAAAACTATGATGGCTAGATAGTTTTCAATTTTTGATTGTAAATAAAATAAAATAATGTCTCCAGTTTATAACCTAACAACCTAACGTCTACTACAAGTCTTAGAAATATTTTTAAAATATTTTGGAAACTTTATAAATTATTATAATTAAAAAAATGCAAACAATTCTTTTCAAGTTTCATTATTAATTGATTTTTTTTCTTTAGTTTATCCTTAAAGCAATTAAAAGTTTATCTAATAAAATTTTAATGTCATACTTTTACTGCATCTTTTATTTTACTATTTGAAGCAGAGTCTAAAAGGCGACGGTTGAAGAAAACAAAAAAAGAAAAGTACATGATTGTACAATATGAGTCTTGCCGCTTTGCGTTTAAAACCAATTTTGCCTACAGAATTTAATAATTAAATTCTGTAGGCAAAATCTGTTTTCGCGTAAATTCATGAAATTTCAAGGAATTAAATTTTAATTCCTTGAAATTTCATGAATTTACGCGAAAACAGATGTAAAAAAAAATTCTAATAATGATTTTTACCAATAATTTTTTTAAAATAATTATTTCTTTTCTAAAACAATTTAATTCATTTGTGAATAAAATTCGACAATAATGTGACATTTGATTTTTGCAAGAATTTTCAAATTAATGTTTCTCACCGGAAAAAAAAGTGAGTTATGATACGTTTTCCATTATAAAACTCTTCTGGCTACCAGGTAACGAAAATATAAGAACAAGATTTTTACCAAAATTTTGAACTTGCTAGAAGGGATTAAATGATTAAAAATAGATTGATCTTTCCTCTTAATAATAATAACAACATGGACATTTTGATTGATGAAAAACTTCGTTTTTATAAACTTTGGGACATTTTTTTCTTCATACTTTGCTGTATTTTTCAGTGAGTGAAATTACCTAGATAAAAATAAAAAATAATGAATCCATTCTCGTGGTAAATTAGTGGAGGGGTAAAAAACGATTAAAAAAACATTTTTTCTGAAAAAAAAAGAAAAAAACTTAATTCTAAAATAATTTAATTTCATTCATTTCTAAATAGGTTCCGAAAATTTCATTAAAACCCGACAATTATTTGATTTGATTTCTACAAGAATTTCCAAATCAAAGTTTTCCCGTAAGTATTGGTCCCCTCTTAATAATAACAGATGTTTTGTGAAAAAAAAACTTAAAGAAAGAAGAATATTGTTTTTTGTATAGAAAACAAAGTATTCAAGCTTACAGATAATTAAATTTTAAAATTAGGTAGTACTATCAATGTCTGGGTTCATTCTTAAAATCCAAAACGTAGCATTTATAACATGTGACTGCGAAGTTTAAAAAATAAAAATAAATGCCTAAGTAAACAATAAAGTTGAAAGACGACGATCGGTGATGAGCAAGTCATTCAAACTGACTTTGTTGCAATTTGTTCAAGTGAATAAAAAATAAAACTTCGGTCAGACACTTACATGATCATCCAATTGACAAAAATTTTAATCGTGGCTGTATTTTAAAATGCTTAGATTGACTTTCATGAACTGCAATAAAAAAATATGTTTTTTAAACAGTATAGACGACGTCCTTTGTGTAGAGAAAGATATTTTCTCACCTCGTACATTAAAGAGCGTCATTAAGACATGACAAATCAAAAGGTTATCAATTCTTAACAACAAAAGATGTATCAATTCACTTTCATCATATGTCCATTGCTTTATTTCAATTTTAATCATTGCTTTTTAAATTAACCATTGCTTTTTATATAAACATTGCCAAAGAGTGAAAGTAGTTAAAAATAATTGCAATGTCAAGAGGAAAAACATCTTTTTAAAAATCTGTCCTTTTTGTGAACATGGTCGGTCAATTTTGCCAAAACATCAATAGCATGGCAAATCTTAATGTGTTAGAACAATCATTTCCGTCACAGTAATGAATGTAAGTTTTTCTCTAAACATGGGAGGAAAGAAAAACAAGATATTCTAATTAATATAAAGTTGGTTTATTGTTTTGTATTTGGTTCTCCCAAAATGTAAATTAATATATCAAAGTAATTCAAATTTTATTGTTTCAAATTTATTTTAAAATATTAATTCTGTTAAAATGTCGAACCGCACAAATCTCACAGATTCATCAATGTTTTAGATTTTACATGTTTGAAATTGCTTTTTTATGCCTTGAGTATACATGTCCTCTCCAATTGTGTGTGCCTGTTTGATTTTAAAATTCATATGAAAAGAAAACAGTCATCAATTACTTTTGCCAAAGGATATATTAATTATTTGACTCAGAATTCATAAAATAAACAATGAGAGTAACAATGAAGTCTTTTTTATTCTTTCCTCATCTTGCTGCTGGCTGCTGCTGGAAACAGTTAGTCCTTAGAAGGACTAGCATATGTAAACGGTTAGTTCTTATAATAACTGTCGCATACGTAAGCAGCTAGTCCTAAAAAGGACTGTTGCACATGTAATCAGCTAGGCCTGAAAAGGACTGTTGCATATGTAGCCGGGACTGCAGCTTCTGCTAATGACTGGTGCCTGATGCTTCTGTTGGTGCCTGGTGCTTCTGCTGATAACTTGGTGTTCTGGCTGGTGCCTGATGCCTGGTGCTTCTGTTGGTGCTGCTGCTGGTGGAGTAGGTTAGTCTTAAGAAGGACTGTTGCATATGTAGCTGAGTAGCCCTGAAAAGGGCTGTTGCATATGTAGCTGAAGAGTCCTTAAAAGGACTGTTGCTGGTGGCGGCTGCTGCTGGAGTCGGCAAACTAGGCTGACAGCGGCTGGATTCGCTAGGGTTGTCGGCTGTTGCTATGGTCAGCGACAAGGGTCGGCCAGGCGCAGGTGGTAGGGAGAGCACGCCGCTCTACCCCGGAGCCCAAGCGATATTTACTCTTCTCCCCACTTGAGAGAGATGTGACACAAGGTCTTTTTTAATGTGGGTAACCTGAGCGCGTACGCCCACGTACTGGTCAAAACATTACCTATCTACCGCAGTGGATAGGTTCAAAAACCGGTCTAAACTGTCATAATTGGTCTTTTTTTGGTCATTTTGGACCCCAGCCGTAAGGCCGGGTGCCAGGTGATTTGGTGGAAAAAAAACTCGGCCATGTTTCTGTTAGCCGCGGTCAGCAACGTTGCCCAGTTAATAATAATAATGTTTGTCTATTAAAATTTTCCTTCCACTTTTGAATGTACACATGGGTTTTATTTGAACACCATGTGTACATAGATTAGTTTCAGGTCATTGTTTTTAGGTACGAGTGCTTGTGTGTGTTTATGTTTCATTTTTTTGTTTTTGTGTTTTGACATTTTGAAACGCTGAGTCACCGGAAATTAATGGTTTGTCTCTGTTTTCCGTTATAACGCTTTTAGACGTTTGAGTAGCCGGCAGTAACTTCCAGACGGGTGCGATAAGGCCCCCTTCCTAGAGCTTTGATCATGATCAATTCACGAAAAAATATATGATTTTAATTTGACCGGAAAAGGACTTCTTTTGTCTGATTTCGTTCGTACCTCTGGTTTGGTTTCATCTTCCGTCGATGTTTAGTGAAGAGTTTTTCTGAGTTGAAGCTTGTATGCGGCTTATGTGTTCATTCGTTGCAAGTAGTTTGTGTGAGTGTAAATTTTCTTGGTTGTCTTTCGTAGGCTGAAAGGAAACAGAGTCTGAGTTGACGTGCGCGTAACTAGAGTGTTTGCGAAAGTGTAACCCTGTCAGAGTGCCAGAATGTGGCATGCTCTGGAAAATTATCGGTGGTCGATATGGCTGTTAAAAATCTGCTAATTTATTCCAATGCTTCACGTTGAGTTGATTGCGTTTGTAAGGATACCCGTGTTTTGCTGTGTGTGTGGAATTATCTTGGTGTAGGAGAATTAACAGTTGGGAAAAAAACTTTGATTTGCTAAGTACTTGATTGAAGCTTGTGTGCTGATACCGAATTTCGACGCGTGTTTGAATGAATTTAAAAGGTATCTGGGTTTAATGTCGAATTGTTTTGGAGGTCTCAGTTCTCCAGTATCAATAATTCGAACTTGCCGATCTCTTAATTGTTCTGGTTGAATGAAGAAAGACATCAATGAATCGACGTTGCGTTGAATGATGAAAAACCTTTTTGAGTCGACGTTGTGTCACCCTTTTTCTAGAAAGCCTGGGAGAGATGACAGTTGTGCTGTCTAGTACGCCATTGTTAAAATGTGCAGTGTTCTATGTGTGGTCGCCATCTTATGTAGTAATGGTTGAATCTTGTATGTGGTGGTGTTATCCTCCGTACCGAGAAGATCGCTTCCAGCTGAAGAAACCAGTTTTTGGTATTGTGGTAGTTGTATGTAGGTAAGTTCAAGGGCGACATCGCTACGTTCATTGGAGAGTGCGGTTCCCACTCGTCTGTTGTCATCTTGATCGATCGTAAATATCACGTCGGCGGTCACCACTTGTAGCAAGGTCGACAAAGCAGGTGCCGTTAACCCTGCATGGGGTTAAACTAATACGATCGGATCAAGGACAACGGAGACGAGGATTTATAATTTCAAGCCAAATTTTATTTACAAAATCTGTTAAACATATGTACAGAATGATTGTTAAGTCGGGCAGTGTCAATCGTAAAGATCACCTGGCTTCAGGGCGGTAGACCAGCGGCTGGCAGTGCAGTGCAGAGGTAGCCTCTTTGTCCACAGGATGATGGTTGCTAGAGGTTTTGCTTGGTAGTTCCAGGAAGGACTGTTGCTGGTGGCTGCTGCTCTTGCTGGTGGCTGCTGCTGGAGACAGTCCTTAGAAGGACTGTAGCATATGTAAATGGTTATTCCTTAGAAGGACTGTTGCACATGTAGCCGAGACTGCAGCTTCTGCCTGGTGCATGGCGCTTGATGCCTGGTACTTGGTGCTCCGGCTGGTGGCTGGTGCTTCTGCTGGTGCTGGTGGCTGCTGGTGCTGGAGTCGGTTAGTCCTTAGAAGGACTGTTGCATATGTAGCCAAGTAGCCTTAAAAAGGGCTGTAGTATATGTAGCCGAATAACCCTTTAAAGGGCTGGTGCATATGTAATCGGAAAGTCCTAAAAAGGACTGTAGCATATGGAATCATAAAGTCCTAAAAAGGATTGTAGAATATGTAATCAGAAAGCTCTAAAAAGGACTGTAGCATATGTAGTCAGAAAGCCAAAAAAAAAAAAAAAAAAAAGGACTGTTGCTGGTGGCGGCTGCTGCTGGAGTTGGCAAACTTGGCTGAGAGCGCTGGATTCGCTAAGGCTGCTCCTGCTGTCGGCTGTTGCTATGGTCAGCGACAAGGGTTGGCAGGTGGTAGAGGGAGCACATCGCTCTACCCCGGAACCCTGGGATATTTACTGTCCTGCCCGACTTGAGAGAGATGTAACACAAGGTCTTTTTTAAATGTGGGGAACCTGAGCGTGTACGCCCAGGTACTGGTCAAAACATTACCTATCCACTGCGGTGGATAGGTTCAAAACCGGTCTAAACTGGTCTTATTCAGTCTTAATTTGGTCATTTTGGGTCCCAGCCGGACAGCCGAGGGCCAAGGATATTTACTCTTCTCCCACACTTGAGAGAGATGTGACACAGGGTCTTTTTTAACGTGGGTAACCTGCGCGCGTAAGCCTAGATACTGGTCAAAACATTACCTATCCACTGCGGTGGATAGGTTCAAAACCGGTCTAAACTGGTCTTAAACTGGTCTTATTTTGGTCATTTTGGACTCGAGTTATTTGGTGGAAAAAATTGGCCGTTTCTGTTATCCGCGGTCAGCAACCTTGTCCAGTATTAACTGTGGGGAACCTGAGCGCGTACGCCCAGGTGATATTTTCTCTTCTCCCCCACTTGAGAGAGATGTGACTTCTCCCCCACTTGAGAGAGATATGACTCAAGGTCAAGGTGTTGAAATTTTATTCGTCCGTTCGTTTCTTCGTTTCTCTTTCTTTCCTTTTCTTTTTAAGGCCCTGGGAAATTGAAATGTCTTTGCTGTACCACGTGTAGTGTATCTTGCCTCTGACTGGGTGGCTCCCTTTGATAGTATTTGAAGGAGAGGGAACCCTCAGTTTTTTTATTTTCGTCAACTTGAACAGTCCTTAAAATTTTTTGCTCCGTCAGACCAAAGACGTAAAAAAAAGTCTGAATTCATTTGCGGGTTTGAGAATCTCGCAGAAGAAAAGAAAGGGATTCCTTCAGACGAACAGAGGAGAAACAAAAGCTTCGACGATACTTCTTGCAGAGGAAGAATGAGAGTTTATTTCTCTAAAAGGGACCGTTTCCCCTGTTTAACATTAATCCACGGGGCGGAAGAAAAATAAGACTGAACGTCACTTCTTTCAGAGGAAGAAAGAAATTTTATTTTACAAGAGATATTTATTCCAGAGGAAGAAAGAAATTTTATTTTACAGAAAAAAAGGGACAGTTTCCCAGGTCGGCCCACAACCCACGAGGTTTGAAAAAGAGACTTAACAAAAAAGACTTTTTTCCAGGCTTGAAACAAAGAAAGGAACTTCGAACACTAGAGATAACAAAAAATTAGGAAAAACAGAGCCGCTATCCGGTAGCTAGAGGGAGGTTACTCTCCTCTAAGTTCTCTCCCTTCAAAAAAAAAAGAAAAAAAGAAAAAAAAAGGAACTGACGTTTCCGATTGACACGGTAACTGTAAAGGACTTTTAACTTTTTTTTTGGTACCAAGGCTATAACCTCGCCTTTGCTAATGGACCTATTTTGCAGACAGCTCACAACTCCTCTCTGTGTTTAATAAATTAGTAAATTTTCTTTAATTTGAACCCTTTGTGTTATATTGAATTTGTTTTTTTTTTTTATTTCCTTTCCCCTTTTGTTCACAGCAGAATTTTTTCTTACGACATAAAAATTTCTGCATACTGTCTTTTGTTTGTCTATTAAAATTTTTCTTCCACTTTTGAATGTACACATGGGTTTTATTTGAACACCATGTGTACTGTGATTAGTTTCAGGTCATTGTTTTTAGAAAAAGTGCTTGTGTGTGTGTTTTTTTTTTGTTTTGTTTTTGTATGTTTCTTTTGTTTTGTTTTTTGACTTTTTGAAATGCTGAGTCACCGGAAAACAATGGTTTCTCTCTATTTTCTGTGGTGACGCTTTTAGATGTTTGAGTAGCCGGCAGTAACTTCCGGCTACTTGCAATAACAGTACCCTGCCAATTAGAGAAAGAGGTCAGGTCATTTCTCCTACATTATAGTAGAATTTTATGACATTCATCGAAGTCCCCACCAGCAACTAAGTAGTGTAATCTTGAAGATAAATGGGGAGATACCTTCAGCAGGTTTGTTTGTCTACTAATTTTAATTCAATACAAGGCTGAAGAATCACATAATATAAAGGCTTAGTGAATAAAGTTGTTGTATGAGCATGGCAAGAAATAGGTAACAAGAGGAGGTTATGAGGATATGTAGGAAAGATAAAACTTAAGCCCAAACTTGAAGTGGTTAGAAATCTAGCAATTGATAAAGCAAATTATAATTAGGTTTCCCTGAAGTAGATTTTATTTATTAATGTGAACTGTTAATTTCAGAAGATTTGTTCTCCAATATCTGCTCACATACTTTTTAGTTTCCTTGGGGAACATTTTTTTTAACTCACAAATAAAAAGATGTCATAATGAATACAATGTTGATGTAGTTTTTTTTTTACATGAACCATTCATATAACACGACTTGCTCTCCAATGCATGCTTACACAATTTTTGAAGTTGAAATCCTGTAAAGTTGCTATGTTTTCAAAATAATACCCAATAAAGCTTTTGTGATATGACTCCTACCAAATGGTTACATGTCTATTATTAAGTTGGAAGATTGTGAAAACATGATACACACTGTTAAGTGAATTTGTTTTTATGAATCAAACTTTTCTGTGTTCAAGGGAGTTGAATGGCTGGTGTTGTCTTCCTTGTGTTCTCTCTGAGTCCTTCGGCTATTCTGCCTTTGGCCAAAAAACTTTGCATTTATATAAGCTGTGATTCCTCAAATTCCATTAATAGCATAATCTATGGATAGGCAAATCTTCAATCATTTTTGCTGATTATTGCCTTCGAGCCAGCTAACAAATAACATATAATGAAATTATCTTAAGCTGCTTGTATATTTATTGCCAGTGATTGGTTCTGTGTATGTAACATCTTCTGTGTGAAGCTTATTGTGATAATGAAACACACCTATTCCTCAGATAAGGGACTCTCCCTCCTATGTTAATAAGAGTTAACAGGAAGTTAACTTGAGAAGTTCTTAGAAGTTCTAGAGTGTTCTTTAGAGTTCAGTAGAATTACTAGAAAGTTGATATTGGTTGGCAGGTAGCCGAATACTATGAAGTCAGCTTTCAGTGGAAGATTACCAAGTTCCTAACATTTAGAATGCGTTAAGTTAATCAGCAACGGACAAAGCATGATTATAACTTTCAGTGCGAAAAACTAATCCACGACACATTTGTAGCTCTATAACCTGCCTGGATGTCCAAGACACCTGGTACTGTGGCTGATTGATAGTGTGATCTTTTTGACTATGACTTACCTTACCCCACGTTGTGATTAGGTTGATCGTAAAAAGACCGAGATTGATTCCTTGCAGATATTCTTGTATTGGACTAGTTCAAGCAGAGTGAAGATGTACAGTAAAAAAAAAACACAAAAAAAAAAACATTTAAGGTAATGTTAATAAAATATGTCACTATTTTTATAGTAAGTACTGCATACATTGGTTTGTAAGTATTTGTTAACATGCAGGTGTTTGTTGACCTAATTCATTCCTAAATTGGACGCAACTCTTAGATAAGATGGTAAGGTTTGTCTTGCAAATTCAGTGAAATTTGTTTAGCTTATTTGGCAAGTTTGGCTCAAGGCTGATGTCAGAGTTTTTTCTTTAGTTCTGTGTGTTGTCTTCTCATGACTTACCTCGTCTACTTTTTAATTTGGTTCACGCATTCATATTTATTGGTGTCTGCCAAAAAGTGGTGTTGGGGTATGATACAGTTGAGGAAATTGGTATTTCCCCCACCTTTCCTTTTCTTGGCCTTTGGTCCTGATAAATTATTTCCCAGTTTGAAAGTTCCCTCCTATTCTTGGGTGACAGTTGTTGGTATTACACTACACACAACTCTTTCTCCCTCCTTGGTCAGTTGTCTGTGCCCACTGCTTTTCACTTTTAAATTTGGGCCATTGAAATACACAAAGGAAAAAAACAAATTAAAACATATTTTTGAATATGAATTTCTAGAGTTAAAACTACAGAACATCAAAGAAAATTCTAAGCTCTTTAAATTATATGAATGTAGTAAAAAGACTCTGCATATACATATTTTCTGTTTTTCTGGCATATTTAAGGAAAAATACAACCCAGAATTTCCACTCCTGCATAAAAAAAAAACAAAATTAAATTGATGCTGATCTGAGCCTAAGAAAAGGACATAAATCCTATCAGAAAGGAATTCTTTGGCAGTGAGTCAGTACAAGAGCCAGGATTCAAAATACTTATCGAAATGCAACCTCACATCTCTAAAAGACAATCTACAAAGGCCGTTTTTGCAGTAAGTTACAACTAACCTTCCCTCTTCTACTGTACACCTCTTCAGATGACTTTTATGATTCTAGCTATCTTTTTCTTTCAAGGAGAGACGTTTACAACACTTTACCATTTGGTATATTTTTACATTAATGCAATTGTTTATTTCTTAAATCTCCATCGTTTTTCTTTGTTCTGCCACCATATGCTTATAACAAAAGGTTTATTTGAAATGCTATTTAACTTAGAAAGAAGGGTTTCCAAGCTAGACATTTAAATACAGAAGATGTATAACGGAAGATAATATATACCACATTCAATCCCACTGGTTATTTATGGGGACAAAATCATTCTACCAACTTGGTCTCTTGTGTGTCCTTTGAGGGCGTAAGTGTGACAGTCAACAGCTGCCTCTGACACTGACTCATCTAAGCTTGTTTTCCTGTCTTGCTTACCTGACTTTGAAGTATAAACATTCAACATGAAATGTTTTACGTGATTTTAGTGTTCATTTTAGAGTGGACTCAATTTTAGGTGCCAACTCCTTGTCAGAACAAATGTCATGTTGATCCATTTGTCTTGGTAGTGAATCTGTGTCTAATTTCTTTGCGGAGGAGTATTCCTGCAGGAGCTAAATTCTTCAACAGCACAGTATCTTGTCTTCTAAGTACTGGATAAACATGTAATACAAGTTTATTTCTATTAATTTTTGTTTCCTAGTGAGTTGTTTTTACTGTGTTCAATGTAGCATCTCAGGATTCTGCCAGATTGCGACAGTCATATGTGTAGGGAGTTTCTCATGAAATTCTATGTTGCAATGGTAAAAAACTTTCATGTGGTGTTGCACAACATGGTTCAAATTCTGTGCAACAAGTTTATAACTTCCTTGTGTAAAGGGGAGTCTGAAATTACCCTGTAGACAAAGACGGACAGATTGTTCATTATTAGCCTGGTCTGGTAGATTAGTTGGTAAGGGTGCCCAATTTTAAGGCTTTTTACAAAGTTTTTCAATGTTAAAATCAAATGAAGTTGTGGCATGCTCAGGTTCAACATGGAACATTTGTGGTCTTGTGCAATGTTCTAGGTGGATTCTAAGTTGAATAAAAGTAGTGAAAAGATGAATGCAGGTGTAACTTGAGATAAAAAGTAATGAATCATTATAAAAAAACCACAAATAGAAACTTTTGTCTTCTTAACTATAATAGCCCATGCAACAGAAGTATATAAAATAGCAGTAATAAGGAACTTTTGAAATAGAGCACATCAAAATTCCTTCTACCAAAGAATATTTTTGAGAGAACTAAAACACATAAAACAAATATTAGTCAACAATAATTTTTACAACTACATCATTGATAAACAAATAAAATTATTCTTACAAAAAATATATGACACTAGTATTAAATATGACACACAAGAAAACATTAACATATTTTATTGCAGTCAAATGTGCATTAATTATAAACAGGACAAATTTTCTACATGAAAAAATATTAAGTTTACTATTTCTGCCGTAATTCTTCAAAAACATACCAAATTTATAATATATTACAGAAAATGGAAGTCAGCAAACCTTGTTGTTTCTAATAATACCACTTGTATTTTTACATTAATATAATTTATTATATGTTAAAACTCCATTGTTTCTTCTTTGTTCTGACACTATACACTTAATGTAACAATAGGTTTATCTGAAGCGTTATTTAACTTAGAAGTGTGTCCAAGCTGGACTTAAATACAGATGTATAAGGGGAGATAAATCATGCCACATTTTCTACCATTTTTTCTTTGTGGACGTCATGTTGATTTACAGTTGACAACTTTCTCTGACATTGACTCATCTGAGCTTATTTTACTGGATTTGTCTTGCTTACTTGACTTTGAATTATAAACCATCAACTTGAAAAGTTTATATCTTCATTGATTTGTAAGCCACTCTGTGTTTGATTTCGAAATACTGGTGTTCATTGATAATAATGGACTCACTTTTTAGGTGCCAACTCCTTATCAGACCAAAATTAAAGTTGCTTCAGTTATCCTGGTAGCAATTCTGTGTCTTATTTATCTGGTGGAGTTTTATTCCTGGAGGAGACAAATCCTTTAACAACTTAGTATCTCATCTACCAAGCGCTGGATGAATTCATAATGCTAGTTTAACTAGCATTACCTCTGGAATTTCCATGGAAAGATAATATTTCCTGGAAAAATTTTACTTTGTCATACTACAAATGATAGTAACATCTTCAAACATAAAGGTATTGGATAATAAAATAACAATACCACAGAGTGTAATTTTATTAAAATATCTATAAAAGTAATGTCCATAGAAGCTATTTTACTGTAATCTTATATTATATTAAGCAGCATATGCACAGACCATAACCAAAAAACTGTACGTTATTTTGTGAGAGATTTTAAAAAAGAAAATGTTTTTTTTATTACTGAAAAATTATGGTTCCAGCGTCCATTGAAAACAGAAAAAAACAACTGAGTAATGGCCAAGGATGTTTGTTATTAGGTCCTGGGATATGATAACAAACCTACCTATTTTCACTATATTGTACAGTACACAAACATATATACACACAATTACTGCTACATTCACTAGCTTAACCAGCTACTGATACAATAATGCTATAGGCTCTCTTCTCCTACTCTCTCTCTTTACTCCCCTTTCATTTGGCAAAGGTGAGAGAAAGGCTGAGGAGAGATAGAGGAGAAGAAAAATGTTGTGTTGAGAGCAAGTGGTGTAACAGATGAAGGAACTAAGCAACTAAAGAAGAAACAAGCAGAATTATTATATGATTTTTGTTTACTAACGGGTTGTTTTTCCTGTGTTGAACATACCAGATTGTGACAGCTATGAGTATTACCTTATGTAACTTTAAGCAGAGTCCTAGAAACTATTATTCTTGTTGGCTATTGTGGCATGCGTGGGTTTCCATATTTTGCTCAATTCATCAGAAGCAATGGAAGCAATCAGCAGGGTACAGCTTGAAATCCCCCCAAAATATAAAAATGCTGAATGAATCCTATTCAGTCTATTTTCCGCTCTTCCTCTTCAAGAGCTGCTACCTTCACAGCTTAGATCAGAGTGTTACCCACAAGCCTTGCTTCAGAAAATATAGCTTGTCCTGGCAGCTGATTTAAATTTCTCATTACTTGTGGGAACAAGTGTAGAAATCTCTCTACAAAACATCTACTCAAGGGAAGAATTTTTTTTACTGGGCAATCCAACTTTCCCTGCAAAATACTATTTTTTGTCCTCTCAATCATAAATATATGAGCTTTTCTTTTTCAAGAGAGTTGTGATCAATAGAGCACAACTCGGTGTCCATCTAGGGAGTGAGTAAACTCTCTTTGTTATGATCTATTGTCTGAAGACTATCTTTTTTGCAGCAGGTGAAAGACTTAAGAGAAATAGATATCAAAAATATTATTTTACTTATCTCAAACAAAAAATAAAAAGTTTGTTTGAAAAGTATCAATATTCATTAGTGGGAGGTTATATATATATATATATATATATATATATATATATATATATATGGTTAAATAAAAAGAAGATAGGAGGAAAACTGTATTTAACTCGCCTACACATTTCATCCTGTGATGGACTATATCAAGACAAAAAGACAAAATGAGCTTTATGGATGATGGATTTTATAAACAAACAGTGTTGGCAACTAATTTATTTTTGTGAATCACTAATGCAGGTGTTACATAATTAGTGATGTTTCTTTTGTGTTCATATATGTTTTTTAGTTTTCTACTTGTTTCTCTGATTGAGGAACAACTTTGGCAATTTATTTTGTATATACCTGCTTGTTCATTATTATGTATTGTTTTTTTTTTTTTAGATTTGACAATGTCCATAAGTGTGTTCAAGGTAGATGTTACTATTGCAGATTCTTAGTGCTCTTAAAAAGAAGCCTGTAATTTTTATGGAAGTAATACTCAAACAAACTAACATACATAATAAAAAGTTGAAAGAAAACAGTTGAATTCCCTTCATTTTGATATCTTGTGACATTGCACAGCACATGAAGGAGTTCTGAAACTAGAATTTTCTGTTAATCTTTTTGAATGATTTGTGAGCGTTTTTCATAGTTGCCAACACTGATTGTTTATTGATATGTAATTTGGAATGAACCTCATTTTGTCTCTTTGCCTTGATAAATTTTTTTACAGGACGAAATGTGTATGCAATTAAATACAGTTTTCCAGTCTTGTCTTCTTTTTATTTAACCATCCTGTCCTTAATCTCAGATCATAACTGAGTATATTTTTACACACACACACACACACATATATATATATATATATATATATATATATATATATATATATATTAGAGAGGGCAGTTATTGGAAATGGAGCTGTTATTTAATCTGAATTATCAAAATGTTTTTAAACAAGAAGCCCGAACACTCTCCGTCAGATGTGCATAATTAAGTGGCCAATTAATAAGTGTTTTTGTAACATCATGAAATCTAGCAGATAAAAGCTGAAGATTTATTATTTTTTATTGGTTAATAAAAGCATTTTCAATATTGCCATCAGTCAATTCACAAGCAAAGTGAAAACATTGATTAAATTAGCAGCAATTCTCAATATGATTAATAAAATTTTTTTAATCTTTCATGTGAAAATGAAACAATGACATTTACAATTTATTTCACCTTTTTCCTCTCATACCATGGAGAAAACTCTTTTATTGAATTGACAAGGATGAATGTTTCACAAATTTACAAAAAATGTTTTGAAAGTTGACAAAGACAAATCTTTTACGAATTGGTTAAAATATTGAAAATATCAAAAAAAAAAGTCAAAAGATGTTATCTAATGTGTATGAATATGTACTATCCAGAGCATTTTTTTGAAGAGAAATCTTAAACCTGTTTCATCAGAAACTTTTAATTAGGTAGTCACTGAACAAATTTTATTTTAAAATCATTGAATTCAGTAGATGAAAGTTAAAGATTTCATGTTTTTTATTGGTTAACCATCAATAATATTAATATCACTGTAAATTCATTTTTAGATATTTTGACTTTATTTTTCAATTTTGTAAATATATACCTATACATTTCACATAAATATGGCATGTTGGTAGTGTGTGTTTTTAAATGTTGCTCTGAAATAAAATTGATTGTAATGAAAATGCTAAACACAGCTCACATGTATAAAACAATGCTTTAGAGAACTTTCAAATGTGGTTCAACTCAACTATAATTTTATTCAATCTGTATCTTCTAATGATTTCAAAATTAATCACTAAAATGTATTTCCCAGTAACATTGCTTTTTCATCAGAATACATTTGTACATCTCTGTTTAAATATGATCTTAATTGCTAAATCTTACACAGCACAATAGTTTTTATCTAGTGTGGGCTTGCATATGTTTTTTTACGTGATCAATGTGCAAAAACCAAATTACACACTTGAAAAGTTTTCTCATAAATATGTATTTGCATGTTTTTAAAAGAGCATTCTTTCAAAATGCTAACTTATATAATTTGCATGAGCACAGATTCTCTCCTGCATGTGTCCTCTAGGAATTTGAAAATTTAAATTATGAGAAAATGCTTAACCATACACTTAACAAGAATATGGTTTTATTCTGAAGTATGTATTTGCCTATGAATAACATAAACTCTATACACTTAATATGAATACAGTTATACACAAATGTGTATAAACATTTTATTAAACTTGAATTCTGAGAAAATGCTTGACCATATATTTTAAATGAATGTTTTTTCCCTAATATGTGTTCACATGTAACTTTATAACATTTAATTTTTGAAAACTATGCCCTGCACATTCCACAAGGACAAAGATTTGTTACCAGTGTGCATTTGCTCATATCTTATTAATCATACATTCTGAAAAAATGTTGAACCACACATTTTACATGAATAGGTTTTCTCACTAGTATGTATTCACATATGGCATTTTAATTGAAAATTTTTAACTATTTATTTTACATGAATAATGTTTCCACACAAGAATGTTTGCCCAATATTTAAAAATTGAACCCATGTAAAAATTTGTGCAACAAATTTAAAATGATCATGGTTTCTCACCAGCATGTGTTTGCAAATGATTTTTCAACTTTGAACTCTGTGAAAACTTTATGTTACACATTTCACATGAATATGTATTTTCACCAGTGTGTGTTCGCATATGTCTTATTAAATGTCCACTTTGTGAAAATGCTGAACTACACAATTCACATGAATATGGTTTCTCACCAGTATGTATTCGCATGTGAACTTTTAATATTGAATTCTGTGAAAATTTTGAGTTACACACGTCACATGAAAATGGTTTTTCACCAGTATGAGTTCGCATGTGGCTTTTTAATCTTGAACTCTGTGAAAATGCTGCGCTACACACTTCACAGGAATATGGGTTTTCACGAGTGTGTATTCGCATGTGTTTTATTAAACTTGAGCTCTCTGAAAATCTAGAGTTACACACTTCACATGAAAATGGTTTTTCACCAGTGTGTATTTTCATATGATTTCTGAGACTTGAGCTCAGAGAAAATGCTGAATCACATATTTTACATGGATATGGTTTTTCACCAGTATGTGTGAGCATGTGTTGTTTTAATAATGATCTCTCTGAAAACTTTGCACTACACACTTCACAAGAAAATCGCTTTTCACCAGTATGTATTCGTACATGACTTTTTAAATTGGAACTTGTAGAAAATGCAGAACCACACATTATACATGCGTATGGTTTTTCACCAGTATGTGTTCTCATATGATTTTTTAATTTTGATCTCATATAAAACTTTTTACTACATATTTCGCAAGAATATGGCTTTTCACCAGTGTGTATTCGCAAATGAATTCTTAAACCTGAGCTGTGAGTAAATGCTGAACCACATACTTCACATGAATATGGTTTCTTTCCAGTATGTATGTACATGTGACTTTTTAAGCTTGAATGTTGTGAAAATGATAAACTACACAGTTCACATGAATATGGGTTTTCGCCAGTGTGTATTCGCATATGTTTTATTAAAGTTGAACTCATAGAAAATGCTGAACCACATACCTCACATGAATATGGTTTCTCTCCAGTATGTGTTCGCATGTGGCGTGTTAATATTGAACTTTCTGAAAACTTTGCACCACAAATTTCACATGAATATGGTTTTTCACCAGTATGTGTTCTCATATGATTTTTTAATCTTGAACTCACATAAAACTTTGTACCACATATTTCGCAAGAATATGGCTTTTCACCAGTGTGCATTCGCATATGTATTATGAAAGTTGAACTCCAAGAAAATGTTGCACCACATACCTCACATGAATATGGTTTCTCTCCAGTATGTGTTCGCATGTGACATGTTAATATTGAACTCACTGAAAACTTTGCACCACACACGTTACATGAATATGGTTTTTCACCAGTGTGTGTTCGCATATGAATTCTTAAACTTGAGCTCCCAGAATATACTGAACCACATATTTCACATGTGTATTGTTTCTCAACAGTACGTGTTTGCATTTGACATTTTAAACCTGATCTTGCTGAAAATTTCGAGCTACACATTTCACAGTTTGTTTTTCAACAATATGTATGCATATGATTTTTTATCCTGAACTCTATGAAAACATTGAAACATAGATGCAAATATTGTGTCTCAATATTTTTCATCAATAAATTGTTAATGTCAACTGCTGAATATTTTGTAAACAGTCTTTAGATGAATATGATTTTTTTCTTCATTGTGTCTACACATGTAAGTTTTGAAGTATAAACTCTCTGAAAAATCTGATCCTTGTTCACAGGGGTATGAATTGTCTCTAGAATGTGCTTTCAAGTTGATCTTTGTTGAGAGATCTCTTGTCATGGAAATAAAACCTGCATAATAATATAGCTCAGTATTAGTGTCTATTTGGAAATTTATTTTTAATTAACAATTTAAAATACAAATAAACATTTAAAAAATGTTTTTTGCTATAGATTTTTTCAGATCTACAGTCATTAAGCAGAAATTCAAACATATTGATATTAGACATTTATATATGTTCTATGTAAGATGTAAAAGCTTGAATCCTTTCAGAAATACTAAAAAAAATTCTTCAGAACTTTATAAATTAAAATAAGATGATTTAAACTTTTCCCAATTTAGGTTGTGAAAATGAATAATAATATCAAATATTAATAAAATACTGTCTATTTTCATAGATAGCAGATTTATCGAAGATAAAATAATTTAAGTAATGAATTTGAAAAATGGTTATATAAAGCAGTGGTGATGAAGCTAGAAAGAAGATGGGAAACAGTAAGCATTTCAAAGAGTCTTTTTCATTCATTGTTTAACTTTGGTTTAATTATTTTCCTCTTTTTTTTTCAATTTTAGCTTATGTACAATGAGAATAAATGACAAGTCTACAACAATGTATTTATTTCATAGAACATTAATGAAAAACAAACAGATTTGTAGAGACAAGGTTACCTGGTAATTTCCTACTAATGAAAACAAATTGGGTCAGTGCATTCAGTTTACTATATAAAATTTAAGTGTTATGGTCTTCCATACTTTTAATTGGTATGGTCTTCCAAGGAATCAAGAAATATTCCAACAAAAATTTTTAAGATATTCAGACATTTTCATATCAATCATTTTTTCAGTGGTTGTACACACTGGCACAAGAAAAATGATATTTTGAAGGTTCTAAAATAGATATCTTTACTCATTTTCAATAAATAACTTTTAAAACTTTTTAAAAAAATTGAATTTTTAAAATCAAAGAAGTTTTCTTAAAACTTTTATTTTAGATTAAATTGAAAGCTAAATGATTAAATTTACTATTTCCAGTAAGCAAAATACTCTGGTGTATTTTATACAGAAATTATATTGATTGGAATATAGTATTTTGAGATTTTTTAAAATTCAAAAATTAGAAAAATAATATTGGGGTGATTGACACATTTGTAAACAAAAATTAATTCTCTGTTTTAAAAAGCTTGCAAAAATAAAGTATACATTTGTGACACGTTATTTTTAGAAGATGACCAAATTCAAAGTTAACTTAATCTAATTTACACAAGTATCACTTATTTATAGCATGAAATTTAGAGAAAAACTATTTCTTAATGAAGGAATCTTGACCTTTCAGACCTTGCCATACGATCTGAGATGTGACAATGGTCAGACGTGAGGTAAGGTAAGGTGTCTATGGTGATCACACTTGAGATAATTGTTCAAATTTTTTTTGTAAGAAGAAACCATGAAACATATGACCTTTTAATGTACACACAGAAATTACCACACAAAAAAGCTTCAAATACATAAAATTTTTTAAAATGATCTAAAAAAAGGATTGCTCAATGATTTGTATTAAGCTTTAGAATTTTCAATGAGTAAATATAGTCCTCTCTTTATAACTTAATAACCTAACACTAAAAATTCTTTGAAATATTTAAAAAGTATTTTTGAATGTTTATGAATAACTAAAAACAATAAAAACAATTCTTTAAAATTTCATTATTAATTGAAATTTTTTTCTTCAGACTATAATTTTCTTAATTTATATTTATCAAAGCAATCAAAATCTTATCTAATTAAATGATGTCATAGTTTTATCACATTTTTTTATTTTACTATAGGAACCAGATTTTCAGAAAAAAAGCTAAACATTTGAAAAAAAAAAAAGAGATGATTTACATTCCCTAATAAGTCCTGCGTTTAATTAATAAAAACAAATTTTGCAATTAAAATTTAATTTCTTGAAGTTCATCAATTTATGTGGAGGGGGTGGTAACAGATGTAAAATAAAATATTTTTACTAAGATTTTTCTAAATGATTTAAAAAATAATCTCATTCATTTGTGAATAAGTTCTGAATGTTTCATCAAAATCCAACTGTTATTTGATTTTTGCAAGAATTTACAAATTAATGTGTTTTTCACCGGAAAAAAACTGAGTCATGTAATTACATTTTCCATTGTAAACTCTGGTAATGTTTTGGTTACCTGCTATTAAAAATGAAAACAAGATTTTTTACCAAAATCTTGAACATGTTAGAAAGGATTAAAAATTTTTTTAAGTAATTAAAATATTCTTTGATCTTTCCTCTTAACCGTTTTGATGAAAAAAGTTATTAAAATTTTTGAAGCATATAATTTGATAATTAAAAACTCCTTTAGTCTTCTATCTTCTTAATACTAACAAAGATTTTGCCGATAACGTTTGTTTTTATTCAGTTTGTGATTTTTTTTTTCAATGAGCTAAGCTCATTTTTTAAGTAGTGTATGTGCGTTGTGGCGCAGTGGATATCGGCTCGGAACGAGAAATCGGGGAGCCGAGTTCGAATCCCAGCTGAATTCATTGCTTTCACTTATGCACAAATACCCTTGGGAAAGGTATTAATCCATTATTCCTTCCAGTTATGGGTTAAATAACAGGACAGATTGGGTTCTATAGCCTTGGTCGGCAACCAGTCTACCGCAGAAAGCAATGGCAAATTGTTTTAAAAATATGATGGCTAGATGGTTTTCCATTTTTGATTAGTAAATATTGTCTTCACTTTATATAACCTACCAACCTAACGTCTACAAGTCTTGGAAATATTTTAAAAATATTTTTGAAACTTTATGATTAAAATAAAAAAAATGAAAACAATTCTTCTTAAAATTTCATTATTAATTGATTTTTTTCCTTAATTTATATTATTTTTTAAAACAAAAGTTTGTCTACTAAAATTTTAATGTCATAGTTTTATTTCATCTTTTATTTTTTTGAGTCTCGGTAAAAGGCGATGGTTCTAAAGAAAAAAAAAATACATGACTGTAGTGTTATCTCCAATGAGTCTTGCGTTTAGAACCAATTTTGCCTACTGAATTTTTTAATTTCTTAAATTTCATGAATTTACATGAAAACAGATGTAAAAAAAAAAATTTTTTTTTTAAATTAATGATTTTTAAAATAATTAAATTCATTCATTTGTGAATAAGTCTTAAATTTTCATTAAAATTCGACAATTATTTGATTTTTGCAAGAATTTTCAAATTAATGTGTTTCTCACCGGAAAAAAGTGAGTTAATAATACGTTTTCCATTGTAAACTTTTCTGGCTACCAGGTAACGAAAATAAAAACAAGAACAAGATTTTTACCAAAATTTTGAACTTGTTAGAAGGGATTAAATGATTATTAAAAATAGTTTGATCTTTCCTCTTAATAACAACAATAACTTAATAACTTCGTTTCTATTAAATTTGGGACATTTTTTCTTCATACTATGCTGTTTTTTCAGTGATTTAGTGAAAGTACCTAGAAAAATAAAAAATCCATTCTCGTGGTAAATTAGTGGAGAGGTAAAAAAAAAAAAGATTAAAAACGTTTTTTTACAGAGTTTTTCTGAAACAAAGAAAAAAACTTAGTTCTAAAATAATTTCATTTCATTCATTTGTGAATAGGTTCCGAAAGTTTCATTAAAATCCGACAATTATTTCATTTTGATTTCTACAAGAATTTCCAAATCAAAATTTTCCCGTAAGTTATTGGTCCCCTTTTTAATAACAGATGTTTTGTGAAAAAAACCTAAGAAGAATATTGTTTAATGTTTTTTCTTTAGAAAACAAAGTGTGCAAGCTTAGAGATAATTAAATTTTAAAATTAGGTAGTACTATCAAATTCTGGGTTCATTCTTAAAATCCAAAACGTAGCATTTATAACATGAGACTGCGAAGTTTAAAAAATAAACTAAATTCCTAAGTAAGTAAAAACATCAGTAAACAATAAAGTTGAAAGACGACGATCGGTGATGAGCAAGTCATTCAAACTGACTTTGTTGCAATTTGTTCAAAAGTGAATAAAAAATAAAACTTCGGTCAGACACTTACATGATCATCCAATTGATAAAAATGTTATTCGTGGCTGTATTTTAAAATGCTTAGATTGACTTTCAAGAACTGCAATAAAAAAATAAGTTTTTTAAACAGTATAGGCGACGTCCTTTGTGTAGAAAGATATTTTCTCACCTTGTACATTAAAGAGCGTCATTAAGACATGACAAATCAACAAAAGGTTAATTTTTTACTTACAACCAGCCTGGATAAAAATTATAAATTAAAAAAAATAAAAAAATAATATTAATTATAAAATTAATTACAACCAGCCAGAATAAAAATTATAAATTTAAAAAAAAAATAGGTATTCTAGTTTTTTTCTACCTAACGCATTTAAAAATTATCACTTACTGGAGAATTATAAAAAAATGTCCTATGATGTGATACTTTTAAAAGTTTTAAAAAAATTAGTAAATTTTTAATACTAGAAGGAACGACTTAGGCACAACCAAAATTTGAAAAGCCGAAGTGTAAAATGCGTTTTAAAAAAAAGTAATAGAAATGTCCCTTGTTTGTAAAACAGGCTAAAAAAAGGGAAGGGCTGTTTTTTGATTGTGACAATAGCGGAGAGAAAAAAAAAGTTAGGAGAGCATCTGCACAGAAATCAATATAGATAACTTGGCTGTTAATTGAGCAAGTCCAAGTGACGGTTTTTGTTACCACCATTAAAAATGTTTCTGACTGCTACCTGATTTGGCAGGCAAATACAAAAATAAAATGTCATTCTATATAAATATAGAACTGTCTCCTCTAAAAATTTTATTTACAGTTAGTACGGAGGTAAGGAATATATATTCATAAAAATCAAGAACATTGGCAAACTTGAACCTTCATGCTCACATAAAACAGAGTGGCAAAAATGCGAGTGTTTTCCTTGACACCACTATTATTTTAACTACCTTCACTCCTCATAACGTTTATGTTTTAAAAAGTAATGTCTAAAATCACAACAAAAGCTAAACATATAATGAAAGTAATTTTATACATTTTTTTCTTGTAAATTTACAACAGAAATAATAAGCACTTAGATTATTTTTGCTATTTATTATATTGTTTATTGGAATGGTTGTCAAAACTTTCTAATATAGTAAATAATAAGGGTTTCCTAATAATTGGTTCATATATTTTAATAATTTAGTAAATGTTTAAAAATTTGTGAATAAAAAATTATTTTACTAGTTATTTTTATATAAATTAGTAAATGATAAATATTGTGTAGCAGCCACAGATCTATTTCCTTTTGCGAATCAGTGCCCCCGGCCGAAGATTCGGTCACTCACTGACCAATCAACGGGCGGAGCGCATTGATTCCTCTCTAGAACTATTTTTCCTAGTCCTTTTTGTAGAACGGAGGAAGCAGAGAGCCATGAGCCAGCGGCAGTAACGGACGTCTCTCTCACATCGCTGCCACTGATTCCCCATGGAATGCTTTCGCGGAAGACGCTGCTGCTAGCTTCACCATGGACACTGACATACTATCTGCTGCTAGCTTCACCATGGATGTTTACATACTACCAATCTTGTACGTTTA
Source organism: Ascarosepion bandense (assembly GCA_037127315.1). Classification (NCBI taxonomy): domain Eukaryota; kingdom Metazoa; phylum Mollusca; class Cephalopoda; order Sepiida; family Sepiidae; genus Ascarosepion; species Ascarosepion bandense. The sequence goes on along the minus strand of JBBBDQ010000328.1, from coordinate 7,302,565 downwards.
CTATATAATAAACCATTCTTTGTTGTTATTCTAAAAGCAAGTTTCGTCATTCATTTGTGTGCCTAAAAAATATAGTGTTGGGGAAATTAAGCATTTCTCCCAACTCCTATAATTGCATAAGTTTCAAATTGTATTAGTAAATATAAAATTATTCTTCTGAATAAACAATCTAATAAATAAAGTGTTTCATATTTTTGTTATAAATTCTTAACAACAAAAGATGTATCAATTCACTTTTATCATATGTTCATTGCTTTATTTCAATTTTAATCATTGCTTTTTAAATTAACCATTGCTTTTTATATAAACATTGCCAAAGAGTGAAGGTAATTAAAAATAATTGCAATGTCAAGAGGAAAAACATCTTTTTAAAAATCTGTATATTTGTGAACATGGAGGTTAAACTTTGCCAAAACAACAATAGCATGGCAAATCTTAATGTGTTAGAACAATCATTTTCGGAAAAGTAATGAACTTAAGTTTTTCTCTAAATATGGGAGGAAATAAAAGCAAGATATTCTAATTAATATTAAGTTGGTTTATTGTTTTGTATTTGGTTCTCCAAAAATGTAAATTAATATATCAAAGTAATTCAAATTTTATTGTGTTTCAAATTTATTTTAAAATATTAATTCTGTTAAAATGTCGAACCACACAAATCTCACAGATTCATCAATGTTTTAGATTTTACATGTTTGAAATTGCTTTTTTATGCCTTGAGTATACATGTCCTCTACAGTAAGGGTGTGTCTGTTGGATTTTAAAATTCATATGAAAAGAAAACAGTCATCAATTATTTTTGCCAAAGGATATATTAAATATTTGACTCAGAATTCATAAAATGAACAATGAGAGTAATACTGAATTCTTTTTTATTCTTTCCTCATCCATGTTTTTCAAATAAGAGTTTTTAGAAATTTCTCTCATCAACGAAAGAAGTAAATCAAATCTTGAATTTAAGTAAAGGAGACTTTATTATACATTCATCTGTCATTGAGTTCTCAGACAAATACAAAAAAAAGGATATATGTCATTCTAAATAAGTACCGTACTCTGACAATTAGAGAAAAAGGTAAGGTCGTTTCTTCTACCTTATAGTAGAATTTTATGACATTCATCCACCTCCCCACCTGTAATTAAGTAGTATAATCTTGAAGATAAATGGGGAGATACCTTCAGCAGGTTTGTTTGTCTACTAATTTTAATTCAATACAAGGCTGAAAAACCACATAATATGAAGGGTTAGTGAATAAAGTTGTTGTATGAGCTTGGCAAGAAATAGGTAACAAGAAGAGGTTATGAGGATGTGTAGGAAAGAGAAAACTTAAGCCCAAACTTGAAGTGGTTAGAAATCTAGCAATTGATAAAGCAAATTATAATTAGGTTTCCCTGAAGTAGATTTTATTTATTAATGTGAACTATTAATTTCATAAGATTTGAACTCCAATATCTGCTCACATACTTTTTTGTTTCCTTGGGGCACATTTTTTTTTAACTTGCAAGGAAATAAAAAGATGGTATAATGAAAACATTATCGATGCATTTTTTTTGTATGTGAACCATTCATATCATACGACTTGCTCTCCAATGCATGCTTACATAAGTTTTGAAGTTGAAATCCTTTAAAGTTGCTATGTTTTCAAAATAATACCCAATAAAGCTTTTGTGATATGACTTCTACCAAATGGTTACATGTCTATTATTAAGTTGGAAGATTGTGAAAACATGATACACACTGTCAAGTGAATTTGTATTTATGAATCAAACTTTTCTGTATTCAAGGGAGTTGAATGGCTGGTGTTGTCTTCCTTGTGTTCTCTCTGAGTCCTTTGGAACTTCTAAGAACTTCCCAATAAATTCTCAAGTTAACTTCTTGTTAACTCTTATTAATATAGGAGGGAGAGTCCATTATCTGAGGAATAGGTGTTTCACCATAACAAATACATATAATTAAGTGAATTTATCTTAAGCTGCTTGCATATGTATTGCCAGTGATTGGTTGTTGTTATGTAATATCTTCTGTGTGAAGCTTATTTTTATTAGCAACCAAAATAGCATGCTTATAACTTTCAGTGCGAAAAACTAATCCACAACACATTTGTAGCTCTATAACCTGCCTGGATGTCCAAGACACCCGGTACTGTGGCTGATTGATAGTGTGATCTTTTTAACTATGACCTACCTTACCCAACGTTATGATTAGGTTGATCGTAAGAAGGCCGAGATTGATTCCTTGCAGATATTCTTGTATTTGGCTAGTTCAAGCAGAGTGAAGAAGTATAGTAAAAAAAACCCACTTAAGGCAATGTTAACAAAATATGTCACTATTTTTATAGTAAGTACTGCATACAATGGTTTGTAAGTAGTTGTTAACATGCAGGTGTTTGTTGTTGACCTAATTCATTCCTAAATTGGACGCAACTCTTGGATAAGATGGTAAGGTTTGTCCTGCGAATTCAGTGAAATTCTTTTAGCTGATTTAGCAAGTTTGACTCAAGGTTGTTGCCAGAGTTTTTCTTCAGCAGTTAATCATGTGTGTTGTGTTCTCTTGACTTCCCTCGTCTTCTATTTAATTTGGTTCATGCATTCATATTTATTGGTGTCTGCCAAAAACTGGTGTTGCAGTATGATACAGTTGAGGAAATTGGTATTTCCCCCACCTTTCCTTTTCTTTCTTTGCCTTTGGTCCTGATGAATTCTTGGGTGACAGTTGTTGGTATTACACTACACACAACTCTTTCTCCCTCCTTGGTCAGTTGTCTGTGCCCACTGCTTTTCACTTTTAAATTTGGGCCATTGAAGTACACAAAGAAAGAAAACAAATTAAAACATATTTTTGAATATGAATTTCTAGAGTTAAAACTACAGAAGAACATCAAAGAAAATTCTAAGCTCTTTAAATTATATGAATGTAGTAAAAAGACGCTGCATATACATATTTTTTGTTTTTCTGGCATATTTAAGGAAAAATACAACCCAGAATTTCCACTCCTGCATAAAAAAAACAAAATTAAATTGATGCCGATCTGAGCCTAAGAAAAGGACATAAATCCTATCAGAAGGAATTCTTTGGCAGTGAGTCAGTACAAGAGCCAGGATTCAAAACACTTATCGAAATGCAACCTCACATCTCTAAAAGACAATCTACAAAGGTCGTTTTTGCAGTAAGTTACAACTAACCTTCCCTCTTCTACTGTACACCTCTGCAGATGACTTTTATGATTCTAGCTATCTTTTTCTTTCAAGGAGAGACGTTTACAACACTTTACCATTGGGTATATTTTTACATTAATACAATTGTTTATTTCTTAAATCTCCATCGTTTTTTTTTTGTTCTGCCACCATACGCTTATAACAAAAGGTTTATTTGAAACGTTATTTAACTTAGAAAGAAGGGTTTCCAAGCTAGACATTTAAATACAGAAGATGTATAACGGAAGATAATATATGCCACATTCAATCCCACTGGTTATTTATCGGGACAAAATCATTCTACCAACTTGGTCTCTTGTGTGTCCTATGAGGACGTAAGCGTGCCAGTCAACAGCTGCCTCTGACACTGACTCATCTAAGCTTGTTTTCCTGGGTTTGTCTTGCTTACCTGACTTTTAAGTATAAACATTGAACTTGAAATGTTTTACGTGATTTTAGTGTTCATTTTAGAGTGGACTCAATTTTAGGTGCCAACTCCTTGTCAGAACAAACATCATGTTGATCCATTTGTCTTGGTAGTGAATCTGTGTCTAATTTCTCTGCGGAGGAGTATTCCTGCAGGAGCTAAATTCTTCAACAGCACAGTATCTTGTCTTCTAAGTGCTAGATGAATATGTAATGCAAGTTTATTTCTATTAATTTTTTGTTTCCTAGTGAGTTGTTTTTACTGTGTTCAATGTAACATCTCAGGATTCTGCCAGATTGCGACAGCCATATGTGTAGGGAGTTTCTCATGAAATTCTATGTTGCAATGGTAAAAAACTTTCATGTGGTGTTGCACAACATGGTTCAAATTCTGTGCAACAAGTTTATAACTTCCTTGTGTAAAGGGGGGTCTGAAATTATCCTGTAGACAAAGACGGACAGATTGTTCATTATTAGCCTGGTCTGGTATATTAGTTGGTAAGGGTGTCCAATTTTAAGGCTTTTTACAAAGTTTTTCAATGTTAAAATCAAATGAAGCTGTGGTATGCTCAGGTTCAACATGGAACATTTGTGGTCTTGTGCAATGTTCTAGGTGGATTCTAAGTTGAATAAATAGTAGTGAAAAGATGAATGCTGATGTATTAGACAACAATAATTTTTACAACTACATCATTGATAAACAAATAAAATTATTCTTACAAAAATTACATGACACTAGTATTAAATATGACACACAAGAAAACATTAACATATTTTATTGCAGTCAAATGTACATTAATTATAAACAGGACAAATTTTCTATATGAAAAAATATTAAGTACTATATTTCTACCGTAATTCCTCAAAAACCTATAAAATTTATAATATATTATAGAAAATGGAAGTCAGCAAACCTTGTTGTTTCTAATAATAATAACCCCATCAAAACTAAACAAGCAATTTACACTAATTTAGTACTTGTATTTTTACATTAATACAATTGATTAAAACTCCATTGTTTCCTTTTTGTTCTGCCACCATACACCTAATGTAACAACAGGTTTATCTGAAGCATTAATTAACTTAGAAGTGTCTCCAAGCTGGACTGAAATACAGATGTATAAGGGGAGATAAATCATGTGACAATTTCTACCATTGTTGCATCATGCTGATTTACAGTTGACAGCTTCCTCTGACATTGACTCATCTGAGCTTATTTTACTGGATTTGTCTTGCTTACTTGACTTTGAAGTATAAACCATCAACTTGAAAAGTTTATATCTTCATTGATTTGTAAGCCACTCTGTGTTTGATTTCGAAATACTGGTGTTCATTTCAGAATGGACTCACTTTTTAGGTGCCAACTCCTTATCAGACCAAAATTAAAGTTGCTTCAGTTATCCTGGTAGCAATTCTGTGTCTTATTTCTCTGGTGGAGTTTTATTCCTGGAGGAGACAAATCCTTTAACAACAGAGTATCTCATCTCCTAACTGCTGGATGAACACATAATGCTAGTTTAATTATAGTAACTAGCAGAACCGGTGAAATTTCCACAGAAAGATAATATTTTCTGGAAAAATTTTACTTTGTCATACTACAAATGATAGCAATGTCTTCAAACAAAAAGGTATTGGATAATAAAATAACGATAACACAGAGTGTAATTTTATTAAAATATTTATAAAAGTAATGTCCATAGAAGCTACTTTACTGTAATCTTATATTATATTCACTGGCGTATACACAGACCATAACCAAGAAATTGTATGCTATTTTGTGAGAGATTTTGAAAAAGAAAATGTTTTTTTTATGACTAAAAAATCATGGTTTCTGTATCCATTGTAAACAGAAAAGACCAACTGAGTAATGGCCAAGTGTGTAGAGGCCGGAAATTTCGTTATTATGTCCCAGGGTACATCAACAAACCTACCTATTTTCATTATATTGTACAGTATGCACACACACACACACACACACACACTATTACTGCTACAACCACCAGCTTAAACCGCTACTGATACGGTAATGCCATAGGCTCTCTCTCTCCTACACACTCTCTCTCTCTCTTTACTCCCCTTTCATTTGGCAAAGGTGAGAGAAAGGCTGAGGAGAGATAGAGGAGAAGAAAAAGCTTGTGTCGAGAGTAAGTGGCGTAACAGATGAAGGAACTAAGCAACTAAAGAAGAAACAAACAGAATTATTATATGATTTTTGTTTACTCACGAGTTGTTTTTTCTGTGTTGAACATACCAGATTGTGACAGCTATGAGTATTACCTTATGTAACTTTAAGCACAGTCATAGAAACTATTATTCTTGTTGGTTATTGTGGTATGTGTGGGTTTCTGTATTTTGCTCAGTTTATCAGTAGCAGCAATAGAAACAATCAGCAGGGTACAACTTGAAATCCCCAAAAATTTAAAAATGCTGAATGAATCATATTCAGTCTATTTTCCACTCTTCCTCTTCAAGAGTTGCTATCTTCACGGCTTAGATCAAAGTATTACCCACAAGCCTTGCTTCAGAAGACATAGTTTGTCCTGGCAGCTGATTTAAATTTCTCGTTACTTGTAGGAACAAGTGTATAAATCTCTCTTCAAAACATCGACTCAAGGGTAGAATTTTTTTTACTGGGAAATCTAACTTTCCCTGCAAAGTACTATTTTTTGCCCTCTCAATCATAAATATATGAGCTTTTCTTTTTCAAGAGAGTTGTGATCAATGGGGCATAATTTGGTGTCCACCTAGGGAGTGAGTAAACTCTTTTTCTTATGATCTATTGTCTGAACACTATCTTTCTTGCAGCAGGTGAGAGACTTAGAGAAATAGATATCAAAAATATTATTTTACTTATCTGAAACAAAAAATAGAAAGTCTGTCTGAAAAGTATCAATATTCATCAGTGGAAGGTTTATATATATATATATATATATATATATATATATTATATATATATATGGTTAAATAAAAAGAAGACAGGAGGAAAACTATTTAACTCACTTACGCATTTCGTCCTGTGATGGACTATATCAAGGCAAAAAGACAAAATGAGCTTTATTCAAAATTATGGATTTTCTAAACAAACAGTGTTGGCAACTAATTTATTTCTGTGAATCACTAATGCAGTTGCTAGATTTTTATTAGTGGTGTTTCTTTTATGTTCATATATATGTTTTTTTTTTAGTTTTCTTCTTGTTTCTCTGATTTACATTGAGGAACAACTTTGGCAATTTATTTTGTATATACCTGCTTGTTCATTATTATGATTTTGTTTTTATTTAGATCTGCCAATGTCTATAATTATTTTCAAGGTAGTTGTTACTATGTGTGTGTTTTTTAGATGGGATAAATTGTTTTGGATAGTAGATGCAATGGAGTTGGTGGGTAGAATAATGTATCTGTTATTGTTTAGATTATTACTGTTGAGAATGTTGCTTTTGTTGTGGTTGTATATATTATGTGCCTTTCATTTTTGCATTGTGAATAAAGTGATACAGGTACTGTAAGTTTCTGAATGCTTTTTCTGTGTATCTTCTTTTTTTGCTAAATATTGGGGACTGCAGATTCTTAGTGTTCTTAAAAAGAAGCCTATAATTTTTATGGAAATAATACTCAAACAGACTAACATACACAATAAAAAGTTCAAAGGGAATTGTTGAATTCCCTTCATTTTGATGTCTCATAACATTGCACAGCACATGAAGGAGTTCTAAAACTAGAATTTTCTGTCAATGTTTTTGAATGATTTGTGAGCATTTTTATAGTTGCCAACACTGTTTTTAGATACGTAATTTGGAATAAAGTTCATTTCCTCTCGTTGCCTTGATAAAGTTCATTACAGGATGAAATGTGTAAGCAAGTTAAATAGTTTCCCTCTTGCCTTCTTTTTATTTAACCACCCTGTACTTAATCTCAGATCATATATGACTATATTTTTACACACACATACACACACACATATATATATATATATATATATATATATATATATATATATTAGAGAGGGCAGTTATTGGAAATGGAGCTGTTATTTAATCTGAATTATCAAAATGTTTTTAAACAAGAAGCCCGAACACTCTCCGTCAGATGTGCATAATTAAGTGGCCAATTAATAAGTGTTTTTGTAACATCATGAAATCTAGCAGATAAAAGCTGAAGATTTATTATTTGTTATTGGTTAATAAAAGCATTTTCAATATTGCCATCAGTCAATTCACAAGCAAAGTGAAAACATTGATTAAATTAGCAACAATTCTCAATATGATTAATAAACATTTTTTAATCTTTCATGTGAAAATGAAACAATGACATTTACAATTTATTTCACCTTTTTCCTCTCATACCATGGAGAAAACTCTTTTATTGAATTGACAAGGATGAATGTTTCACAAATTTACAAAAATCTTTTGGAAGTTGACAAAGACAAATCTTTTACAAATTGGTTAAAATATTGAAAATATCAAAAAAAAAAAGTAAAAAGATGTTATCTAATGTGTATCAATATGTACTATTCAGAGCATTTTTTTGAAGAGAAATCTTAAACCTGTTTCATCAGAAACTTTTAATTAGGTAGTCACTGAACAAATTTTATTCTAAAATCATTGAATTCAGTAGATGAAAGTTAAAGAGTTTATGTTTTTTATTGGTTAACCATCAATAATATTAATATCACTCAGTGTGTAAATTCATTTTTAGATATTTTGACTTTATTTTTCAATTTTGGAAATATATACCTACACATTTCATATAAATATGGCATGTTGGTAGTGTGTGTTTTTAAATGTTGCTTTGAAATAAAATTGATTGCAATGAATATGCTAAACATGGCTCACATATATAAAACAATCATTCAGAGAAATTTCAAATGTGGTTCAACTCAACTATACTTTTATTCAATCTGTATCTTCTAAAATTTTTAAAAATTAATCACTAAAAGTATTTCCCAGTAACATTGCTTTTTGTCATCAGAATATATTTGCACATCCCTTTTTAAATATGATCTTATTAAAATTGCTAAATTTTACACTTCTCATAAATAGTCGTTATCTAGTGTATATCTTTACATGAGAGCAAGCTAACAAGTGTGACTTTGCATGTTTTTCATTTGATTAATGTGCAAATACCAAATTACACACCTGAAATGTTTTCTCTTGAATATTTATTTGCATATTTTTAAAAGAGCATTCTTTGAAAATGCTAACCTACATAATTTTCATGAGCATAAATTCTCCTCTGCATGTGTCCTAATAGGAATTTGAAAACTTGAACAATGAGAAAATGTAAACTTTACAAGAATATGTCTTTTTTTCAGCAGTCTGTATTTACTTATTACTAACATAAACTCTACACACTTAATATGAATATAGTTCTTTACAAGTGTGTATACATATTTTATTAAACTTGAATTCTGAGAAAATGCTTGATCACATACTTTAAATGAATGTTTTTTTCCACGATATGGTTTCAAATGTGGCCTTATAAAATTCAACTCTCTGAAAATTATGCTCTGCCTGTTACTAGTGTGTATTTACTTATATATTATTAATCATATATTCTGAGAAAATGTTGAACCACATACTTTACATGAATAGGGTTTCTCACTAGTATGTATTCACATGTGATATTTTAACTGAAAATTTTAAACTATTTTACATAAGTTTTCCTCACAAGTATGTTTGTACATGTGACATTTGATCAATAAACCCTTGTAAAAATTTGTGGTAGAAATTTAATATGATGATAGATTTTCATGTGCATGTCTTTGCAAGCAATTTTTTAGTTTTGAACTGAAAAGTTTGCATTAAACATTACACATGAATATTGACTTTACCAGTGTGTGTCCGCATATGTCTTAATAAACTTGCACTCCGAGAAAATGCTGAACCCCACACTTCACATGAGTATGGTTTTTCACCAGTATATATTCGCATGTGATGTTTTAACGTTGAACTCTGTGTAAATTTTGAATTACACACTTCACATGAAAATGGCTTTTCACCAGTGTGTATTCTCATACGACTTCTGAAAGTTGAGTGAAGAGAAAATGCTGAACCACACACTTCACATGAGTATGGTTTTTTGCCGTTATGTGCGAGCATGTGCCGTTTTAACAAAGGTCTCTCTGAAAACTTTGTACTGCACACTTCACATGAATATTGCATTTCACCTGTGTGTGTTTGCATATGACTTTTTAGATTTGAGCGCTGATAAAATGCTGAACCACATATTTCACATGAATATGGTTTCTTGCCAGTATGAATTCGCATGTGACTTTTTAATCTTGAACACTATGAAAATGCTGAGCTGTAAAATTCACAAGAATATGGGTTTTCACCAGTGTGTATACGCATATGTCTTATTAAACCTGAACTATGAGAAAATGCTGAACAACACACTTCACACGAATATGGTTTCTCACCTGTATGTGTTCTCATATGAATCTTTAATTTTGAACTTACTGAAAACTTTGTACTACATATTTCGCAAGAATATGGCTTTTTGCCAGTGTGGATTCGTAAATGAATTCTTAAACATGAGTTCTGAGAAAATGCTGAGCCACACACCTTACATGAATATGGCTTTTCACCTGTATGTGTTCACATATGACAGCTTAATATTGAATGCTCTGAAAACCTTGCACCACACATTTCACATGAATATGGTTTTTCACCTGTGTGTGTCCACATATGACTTTTAAATTTGAGCTTTGAGAAAATGCAGCACCACATATTTCACATGAATATTTCTCGCCAAAATGAGTTTGCATGTGACTTTTAAATCTTGAACTCTGTGAAAATGCTGAGTTACACACTTCACATGAATACAGGTTTTCACCAGTGTGTATTCGCATATGTCTTATTAAATTTGAACTCTGAGAAAATGCTGAACCACACATCTCACATGAATATGGTTTCTCACCTGTATGTGTTCACATATGGCTTTTTAAATTTGAACTCACTGAAAACCTTGTACTACATATTTTGCAAAAATATGGCTTTTTGCCAGTGTGTATTCACAAATGAATTCTTAATCTTGAATTCTGAGAAAATGCTGAACCACATATTTCACATGTGTATGGTTTCTCAACTGTATGTTTTTGCATTTGGCATTTTAAACCTGATCTTTATGAAAATGTTAAGCTACACATACCACATGTGGTTTTTCAACAGTATGTATACATGTATTTTTATCTTGAACTCTATGAAAATATTGAAACAAAAATGCAAATACTGCGTCTCTAAACAATATTTTTCATCAAAAAAATTGTTAATGTCCACTGCTATTTTGTCCCACACTCTTTAGATATGATTTTTTTCTTCATTCTGTCTACACATGTAAGTTTTAAAATATAAACTCTCTGAAAAATCTTATCCTTCTTCACTGGGGTAGGAATTTTCTCTAGAATGTGCTTTCAAGTTGATCTTTGATGAGGTGTCCCTTGCTGTGGAAATAAAATCTGCATAGAAGTAGAACTTAGTATTAGTGTCTTTATAGATTTTGTTTTAATTAACAATCTAAAATACAAATAAACATATTTTAAAAAAATGTTTTCTGCTATAAATTTTTTCAGATCTACAGTCATTAAGCAGAAATTCAAACATATTAATATTAGACATTTATATATGTTCTATGTAAGATGTAAAAGCTTAAATCCTTTCAGAAATACTATGAAGATAAAATTCTTAAAACTTCATAAATTAGAACAAGATGATTTAAAATTTTCCCAACTTAGGTTGGAAAATAATAATAATAATATCAAATATTAATAAAATACTGTCAATTTTCATAAATAGCAGATTTATCCAAAATAAAATAATTTTGTAAGTAATGAATTTGAAAATAAGGCAATATAAAGCAGTGATGAGCAAACTAGAGAGAAGATGGGAAACTGTAAGCCCATAGACTGTGAAAGAATTTCAAAGGAACTCTTTTTCATGCATTATTTGACTTTGGTTGAATTATTTTCCTTCTTTTTCTTTTTCAATTTCAGTTTATGCAAAATGAGAATAAATGACAATTCTATAACAATGTATTAATTTCATTGAACATTGATGAAAAATAAACAAATTCGTAGAGACAAGGTTACTAAGTCATTTCCTACTAACCAAAACAAATTGGGTCAGTGTATTCGGTTTATTATATAACACTTAAGGGGCATGACCTTCCAAAGAATCAGGAAATATTCCAACAATAATTTTATGCTTTCACATCGAAGGATTGACTGACAGAGAAAAACTGTTAGAACATGTGTTCCATATAAGATGTAAAAGTTTAAATCATTTCATAAATACTAAAAAATATTAGAATACTGTAAAAAATTCATATCTTGGAATAATATGATTTAAAAAATTTCACAAACTAGTATTTTATTAATCATTCTTCTTCCTGTCAATTTTCATAAGTAGCAGATGTACTACAATAAAATAAACATTTAATGGTAATTTTTTATGTAATCAATTTTAAAGTTGTTCTATATAAAGCAGTGGTAAGCAAACTAGAGAGATGGGCAACAGCAGGCCACATCTTGGATTTAAATACAGAATGTGAAAACATTTGAAAGAAAAATTTTTCATGCATTATTTGATCTTGGTCAAATTATTTTTCACAAGGTTAAAAGGTCATTTACTGCAAGCCAAAACAAATTGAATTAGTGCATTCAGTCTTATATATGGTACTTAAAAGAGCAGCTTACTAAGAAATCAGAAAACATTCCAACAATAATTTTAAAGTTTCATATTGGTAGACTGAATTACTTCGTTGTTTTTATTTGTTTCCATATTTAGCCATATATGTGAAATGAATCAATCTATTCGCAGATGAAAAAGATAAGCCCTCCCTGATTAATAAATACATTTATTCTAAATTACATGCTATAAAAAAGTAGTACTTGTTTCAAATCAGATTAATTTAACTTTAAATTTGCTAATTTTTCACAAACATGTCACAGATGTGTATTTTATTTTTGCAAGATTTTTAAAATTAATTTAAAAGAATGTTTTATATTATTTTAATTCTCATTTTTTAGGAAGCATCTTCAAACGTAAGAATAAAAAGCTAAATTAACTAAAATTCAATAAAAATTAGATAATTACTGAAAATATGTTAATTTTTTTAAATAATCCAGAAAGAAAATGTTCACTTTGGTTTCATAAATTTATGTTAATTCTGGTTCACCATACTTTGAATTATCACTTCACAATCACTTCTCATTTTTTTTTCATTGTATTACCCTGAGCAAGGTGGTAATGCCATTGATGTGCAGGGGGATACATAAGTGTAAAAAGATTAATTAGAAGAGAGTGAAGTGGAAAACAAACCAGTTAGAAAGGAAGCAATAGAAGCAATAGAAAGATGAGAATGCAGGTGTGATGACAGTTTCAAAGGTGGAGAGAAAGGAAAGGATATACGGGGTGAGGAAAGAACTAGAGTCAAGTGGTTAATAGATGAGTATTGACCTTGTATTTAAATTCCTCGAGGTTGTAGCCGTCAGGAAAGCAAGAAGATGGGAATGAGTTCCACAGGCGGGAAGTACGAGAGAGGAAGCTGCAGGAGTAGAATTGTCGTCTGCATTTGGCTAACTTAACTGTGAATGGGTGGGACCCAGTTGCCAATCTGGTTGCATGAGTAAACACCTGTTGAGGAGGCACCAGTGATTTAAGTTCGTTTGAGCAGAAGCCATAAAAGTATTTATAGAACAGACAAAGGGAGGCCACATTTCATTGGTGGGGAAGTGGTAGTAGTCGAGCCGCCAAGTCAGTACCTATCACATTACTGATTCTCCTTTGGAGCCTGTCGAGAACACTGAGATGAATGGTAGAGGCGCCTGACCATATATAGCAGCAGTATTCCATGCATAGATGAATGGTTGATTTGTATATATGCAGGATGGATTCAGGCAGAAAAAACATCCTGGCCCGACACAGTGACCCAACCTTCTTAGCAGTGGATTTAGCTATGGACTCGATGTAGTGGTTCCATTTGAGATCAGAAGAGAGGATAAGGCCGAGGAGGTGCAGTGTATTGCTCTCAGGGAGAATTGCTTGGTCCATGCTTATGGGAGGCAGGAGAGGTTGCCTGTGATGATTGACAGACAACAGCTTGATCTTAGACACATTGAAATTGACAAGCCACTTCTTGCCTGAATTCACCACAGAGTGTAGATCCCATTCAAGGTCAGCAGCAAGATTATATCAGAAAGATAAGTCCTCCATGATTAATAAATATGTTTATTTTAAATTACATGATATAAATAAGAAGTACCTGTTGTAATTGCTAAAAATGTCAAAAAAAAATTGAAAAACTAAAAAAAAAAATTTTCACATCAGATTGCAATCAATATAAATTTTGTCTGAAATACACAAGATGTCCTATATATTAATGGCGACGGTCTCGGAAATACATCAGGGTATTTTGCTTACTGGAAATGGTAAATTTAATTGTTTAGCTTTCAATTAACACTAAAATTAAAGCTTCAAGTAAACTTTATTTATCAAAATTAATTTTAAAACTTAGGTATAATGTATTATCATGAAGAAGTGCAGGTAAATTATGTAGGTACCTGCACTCATTTTCGATACCTAACTTTTAAATTGAATTTTTGAAAATTAAAGGTTTTCTTGAAACTTTTATTTAATTTTAATTGAAAGCTAAATGATTAAATTTACTATTTTCAGTAAGCAAATTACTCTGGTGCATTTCAAACAGAAATTATATTGATTGGTATCTGAAATTTTAAGATTTAAAAAATCTTCAGTTTTTGGCCATTTTTGATTGATTGATATATATGTATACAAAAGTTAATTCTCAGTTCTGAAAATCTTGCAAAAATGAAATATACATCTGTGAAATGTTATTTTTTGAAAATTAGCAAATTTAAAGTTAAATTAATCTGATTTACACAAGTATTATAAAATTTAGAATAAAACTATTTCTTATTCACAGAATGTTGATCTTTCTGACCTCCCCCCACCTCGTATGACTTGACATGTGATGACAGCCAGATGTGAGATAAGCTAACTGTATGGTGATCAGAATTGAGATAATTGTCCAAATGTTTTTCTTGTAAGAGGAACAAACTGTGAAACACATGCCCTTTTAATGTACACACAGAAATTAACATAATAAACAAATAAACTTGATATACACAAAAAATCTTTTTTAATTATTTTAATTTATTTTAATTGTTTTAAAATATGATGGCCGGACAATTTGCATGAATCTTTAAATTTTGATTAGTAAATATAGTCTTCACTTAATAACTCAATAACCACGAGTCTTTGCAGTATTTTAAAAATATTTTTGAAATTTTATAAATTATAATCAAAACAAAATGAAAACAAATTTCTTTTAAAATTTCACAATTAACTGAAAAAAATTTTTTCAGACTATAATGTCCGTAATATATATTATTTATAAAAGCAATTAAGAGCTTATCTAATTAAATATTGTCAGTTATACTACATTTTTTTAATATGAGGAGCAGATTTTTGAAAAAAGGATGAAATTAAAAAAAAAAAAAAGAAGATGATTTACATTCCCAATGAATCCTGCATTTAACTAATGAAACAAACTTTCCTTGCAAAATTTAATTTCTTGAAATTTCATGAATTTGTGTGTGTGTGTGTGTGTGTGTGTGTGTGTGTTGGGGGTGACCGTGAAACATACATATTTTTACCAAGACTTAAAAAAAATTCAATTATTTGTGAATATGTTCTGAAAGTTTCATTCAAATCAGACAATTAGTTGATTTTTGCAAGAATTTTTAAATTAATGTGTATTTCAAATTAAAAAAACGACATACGTAATTATGTTTTTTTGTTTATTAGTCACATTTACGTAAACAGCGTGAGTCGCTGTCGGAAAACAAAAGAAATTTTAATTGAAATTTCGAACGTGTTAGGATTTAAAATTTTTAAAAATAATGATTACAAAATTTAAGCTTTCCTTAACTTTTAATAATAACATAAACATTTTGATGATAAAAAAACTTTTTTTACTAAGTTTGACCCCTGTTAACATCATGCTATGCTGTTTTTTTCGGCAATTGAGTGAAGGTACCTAAACACTAAACAACACAAAGTTGAAAGACGACGATCAGTGATGAGTAAGTCATTAACAAAACCGACTCTGTTGCAATTTGTTCAAGTGGATAAAAATAAAACTTCAGTCAGACACTTACGTGATCATCCAATTGATAAATTTTAATCGCTGTTGCATTTTAAAATGCTTAGATTAACTTTGATGAACTATGATAAAAAATATGTTCAAAACAAGGTAGGGAGAGCTTTCCTCGTGTAACTTTCTTACCGCGTACATTAAAGAGCGTCAGAAAGTTGTTGCTAACTAAATTCGATAAAACACATTAAGGTATTTTTGTAGGCTGTATTTACTCCAACCACATTATTTTTGTAAGGCACAAGGTCAACATCGAGAAATCAACATCTTTTCACGTCATTAACATAATTTTTTAAAATACAAATATTTAAACAATATTTTTGAAAGGATTTAAGCTTTGACTTTTTGAGTCCAAAAATATTGGCAAACTTGAACCTTCATGCTCACATAAAACAGAGTGGTAAAAGAAGTTTTTCCCCGACACCACAATTATTTTAACTATCTTCACTCCTCATAATGTTTATTGTTTTAAAAAGTAATGTTTAAAATTGCAATAAAAGCTAAACATATGATGAATGTGATTTAATTTTTTTTTGTTTTTGTGGTGATACCGAGCAAAAGCGATGGACCGGATGTTAGCGCTTTCACGACCAAAAAGCGAATGACCAAAAGTCGTCCGTGCGCCGCTGGCTCCGCGCAGATGTTCCGGTTGAAAACTAAAAATTAATCAAATATTAAATTTCTAGTTCGCGAGCCTACACGAATTTTATTTATCAGCCAATGGGAAAACAAAAACAAAAATTCTCCAACAATTGGATAATTTTATTAATCTCTGAAGATGGCTTATGTGAGCCGAAAGCTTAGAACCAAATTAATAAAAAATTATCCAAATGTTGGAGAATTTTTGTCTTTATTTTCAACTGAAATTAAAGCCAAAATACGACGTTTAGAACGGCTCGTGGTTAAACATAATACTAAATTCATTGTCTCTTATATTTGACAGTATGTTTAGAAAATTATTTGCTGCCTCGATACACACAGACACACACACACATATATGTGTGTGTGTGTCGAGGCAGCATATATATATATATATATATATATATATGAAAACAGAAAAAGGGGTTGCTACAACGAGAGAAATTGTTATAGAAGAAAAAGTGCTAGAAGCCGTGAACGTTATGTTTAAAGTGTAGATTTATTGTTGCTATTATTATTAATATTACTTGCTTTTTTGTATGATATAAGTGTCCATATGGTATTTGTGTTGCTGCACGTGTTTCGAGTCTAAAGTTGACTCTCGTCAGGAGAATAAATTTTTGTGACTTTACACATCGAGATTCGTTTGCAAACGTTTCATTAAAATCCGAGAATTATATGAATTTTGCAAAAATTTCCAAATCATTGTTTTTCACTGTGTAAGAAGAAGCTCAACAAATTAACCATAATTTATGGTTCTGTGCGGTATCCCTCACAAACAAAAAAACTTTCATTAATTCATTTGCATAAACCCTGGCAGAGATTGACCCAGTCGAGGCACCGCCGAAGGGTTGAGTCTCATCTGGGCAATATTAGATAATAACTTTTTGCCCGGACTTTAGGGTCTGGATACTCCACATCAAAAAGGCCTTGTGCCTTATTCCGCCTCGGTGGGGAGGTAGATAAATATTGTTGTCCCGGAAGCTGAGCACATCGAGGTAGTGTAGTTAGCAAGCATATCTTGCTAGAGAGAATCATTATTGATTGAGATTGACTAGTGAGATCGATCCTCGCTGGTGCCCCATACTTTCGGCCTTGTGCCACATCTAAGCTGCGCTGAGAAAATCACCAGTTGGTATGGAAGCGTATGCCAATTCAATTCGCCATGCAACTGACAACAATCGCCCACTTCGTTTGCTATGCGACGCGAACTCGAATCTATGACAGTCCAAGCTTCACCTCCAACGTGGCAATTCAATTCACTCATTGAGACTTCCATGTTAATCTACAAACTTTACATTCATTTACGCACACAATATTCTTCAACAAACTTTACTCCACTTAAAATATTTTCCGACAAACTCTTTAACCATCTAAGACATTCACTCAACAAAATAATTCAATCAAATTTGGAACAATTAAGGAATAATTGTTTAGAACAATTTCTTTTCAGTTGAAACCTTTACAGTCTAAGCGAGACAACTCCTTATTTTACCTTTTACATTTTTTTACCTTGACTCAAGCTTGAACCTCGCAATTCACCAATACTAATCTCACCTTTACATCACCAACCACTGATCTCTTAAATTGTGCATCTTTGTTAGAATACAAACATGTCATTTGTCTTGTCATTGTTTTTTAAAATTACAAAATGTGTGTGGAGTTAGGTTTGTCTCCAACACTGAACTTCACTATTTCTCTGCTGAATTAACCTTCATCACCATGACACAATTTCCCCTTTTGACTACCGAAAAACGTTAAAGTAATTCCTTGATTTTTGGTAATTTTTTAAAAAACAGGAATGAGTGATGTTACGCTTTCATTATGATTTTGAAAATAAAAAATCATGCATTTTTTGGGGGAACCTAAAAAGAAAAAAAGGCATACATAGAAAAGGTGATTTTCTTTTCTCTAAATGTAGCTTAGAAGTAGCACAAAGCCGAAAGTATGGGACACCAAGTGGGGATCGATCTCAGTACTCAATCTCAATCTCAATCAATAATGATTCTCTCTAGCAAGATAGGCTTGCTAACTACACCACCTCGATGTGCTCAGCTTCCGGGACAACAATATTTATCTACCTCCCCACCGAGGCGGAATACTCAGTACTCAGTCGTAAAATTGATTTCAAGCTAAAACCATTACACGACGTTGTGGTGTCCGAAGAATCCATAGCAATGAGTAACATCTGATTGTTTATGACGTTTACTGTAAATCATTTTGGTTTAAATAAAAAAAAATTCCATTTAATATAAATAAAAAAAAAAAAATAACATGTAGCGTCAGGGTATGGTATTTCGGGTCATTGTGAATGTGGTGTGATGGTAACATGCATTAAACACCGACAAGTCACGCATTTTGAATAACTCCGCCAAATACCAAAAGAAATCTCAAGATTTTAACACAAGGTACAAAATCTTGAGTAACACCGTCTACTTTTTTTTCGTTCGCATGAACGTTCAAGCAAATTATTTCGCAAGTAATTTCTTGATTGTATTGTGTTTTTCAATTTTATTTAATTCTTTGCGTCATTTATTTCAACTTCGAGATTATTATATGAACTGAACTAACAAACGTTTGTTACAAACGATACAAATCTTGTCAGAAAAAATCCCAACAAAAAAAATCATAGGTACACAAAGGAATTCAGCCGGTTTGTTTTTCTCGTTGCATTTTTTTTTTTTGTCTGGAAGGTAAGTGGAAGAATCAAAATAAAAAAGACATTTTTATATTTACTGACTTCCCTCAGCAATTTTTCCTTTTTATTGTTTGTTAAAGTTATCAAAATAAAAATGTATTTAGCTATGAGTACACAACACATCTCTTGGACATTTTTTTATCATACATAGCCAATATTAGTTGATTTATGTAAGTATTTCCTCATAATTTTATATATAAGTTTTAAATGGAATTTTAAAAAATAAAAACGTTTTCTTGAAGATTTAGTAGTTTTACTTTTAAAATTGAAAGCTAAATGATTAAATTTTGGGTTGGGTAAGCAAAATACTTGGGTGTATTTCAAACAGAAATTGTACGTACTTCCACGAATTCGCTGAAAAAACAGCATGAAAAAACTTAATAAAAACAGTTTTATCGGCAAAATGTCTTTAAGAGGTAAATTTTCGTTTTGAGACCCGAAGCTAATAATATCCCTTCAACAAATGTTTCTAAAATAGTTGTTGTGTTGCTTCGTTTTGGTATAATTAGAAAATAACACAAACTTGAATTGATGTTTATTTTTGGTATAAAACTTTAGGTTTTTACAAAGTTACAACCTTTAAATTTTGTGTGGATACAGGAGCAGACTAGCTAAATTCTCTTCACTGTGGGATGCTAGTAGTAAACGAGCCTATCCCTTCTGGACTGTAGTGGTCAACTGACTAGCGTCCTCCTCTTTTCAAATCTCCTACACAAAACTACTGTCCTTCACTCCTACTTCTTACTCCTACTCCTACCAAAAGAAACGGTTCTGTATTTTGCCGCCCAATTTTGAATTCTTGGCATCAGTGTTTCTATATTTTTCTATTTTTAGAGCACTCGCCATTTTATAAACCATAGCATAGTCTTATTTCTGTGCAAATATGTATGTTGAACTTAAATCAACAATAGATATTGCAGAAAACTTATTTTTTAAGTTAACGGCCAGAAAAATATCGGACTTCTTCTCAGCCATTTCTTGTCAGCCATTACTGGCTAAGTGAAAGTCATTCACTGCTGAATGATTTTAGGCATAGGAAGAAAATATGGGCCTATTTACTTCCTTTACAGAAAATTCCTTGCAGAAATTAGTACACGATTTTTTTGTACGTAATAACCTAAATAACTCTTAATAAGAGTTATTTGTGTGTATAAAAATTTATTTGCATTTATGAAAAGTTATTTGAAAATAAGTGATAAGTGTAGTTTTACTTAACCTTCAAATATATGAAAATACTTATAAATAACAAAAAGGACAAAATAAGTAATACAGTAAAGCATATTTTAATATTTAACATTGAAAATAAAACAATAATTACATCAATTGTAAAAGAGGAAGTTAAAAGTTTCATATCTATGGAAAAAATGACATTGACAATTTTAAAAAATGCTATAAAGAAAATACTTCACTTACAAATATACAATTAAGATTACAGATGTCTGTAATTTATGATGTAGTTTTAAGAATAGAAAATGAGCAATATACTGTTTTAAAGAAGCAGTTCTGTGCTCCGATCTTTTAATTATACTCTTAGTCATCCTCCATAGTCTTTCAAACATCTGCATGTAAATATTTTGGTCTGTTGGATCTACAAAGTGTTCAGAATGGTTTATCTGCTTGTGCGTATAGCTGTGTTCCAATATCCGCACATACGCCGACCAGCAATCACAGTAAATAATTCATCCTGGTCGACTGTGTTGCATAATCAAGGGGACAAGGGTATGGGCATCCCTGGCTTCTTCTTCTCCACAATTGGACGTAAGTGTGTACCCGAAAAGGTCTTCTTTGAGACTCTTTCGATTCTGCCAAATAGCTAGACCCTTTTCAATTGACGTCTGGTTATATTTTCATTTTGAGATAACTGTTTTGTTGATTTCTACCTCGACACCAAGTCCATCCAACTTCTCCTGCACATTTTCTAACCAAAACTGCACACCTCACTGCAGAAGGAGTACCAATTCACGGAAGTTTCTTTCGCAATGTCCGAGTTTTCGAACATTATCCTGTGGCACCAGCTAAGATCAAAGAAATGTGTTACAAAAAGTAGCACTTTCCACACAGACAAGCGTGACTTCTCCAAAAGTGTATTTTTCCAATGACTAACACTGAAGCTACAATCTTTTTTATGGCTGTTGGGCTGGATATAGGTTTTCTGCAAGGCTATACTTTTTCATGAGCAAGGTGAATGGAATTGAGGGCATTCTATGGAGGACGGTAATATTCTGTGTAGTTGAAGAAATTCTACTGAAGCCTCTTCATTCATTTGAAAGCGTTGACTTGCTTTGTACATACTGATAGAACAATTTGTGCAATTCGACATTTCTGCACAAATAACTTTTCATATGCGTAAATAACTTTCCATACACGCAAATAACTTTTTATGCACTCAAATAACTCTTATTTTTTTTCACTTGTTTCAATTTCGCAAGCCTGTAAAAAAATTTTACTTAACTTTCATCGGAAATTAAGTCTCCCCCCCCAAAAAAAAAATTACGTACTAATTTCTGCAAGGACTTTTCTGTAAAGGAAGTAAATAGGCCCAAATTTTCTCCCTACACCTAAAATCATTCAGAAGTGAATGACTCTCACTAAGCTGGTAATGGCTGACAAAAAGAGTGAGAAGAAGTCTGATATTTTTCTGGTTGTTAACATAAAAAAAGTAGATTTCTGCAATATCTAATTGTTGATTTGAGTTCAGCATACACATTTGCATGGAAATAAGACTATTTTAGAAAAATTTGAAGGGTCTCAAAAGGAAAATTTACCGAAATAATTTTTGAAATCATTACTTATAGAAATCTTGGTAAAAATATTTTTTTGTTTTTACACATATTTATTTCAATTAATTTCATAAAATGTCCAGAAATTAGTGAGTGACCAGATAAAAAAATTGTGATAAAAATGAATTTGTACAAGAATTGTTTTCATTTTTAATATTTTTTATTATAATAATTTTAAAAGTTTAAAAAATCTTTTAAAATTTCTTGCCTTACTCGTTCACTTTCAGTTGTTAATTTCATATGAGAAGACTATAATTACTAGATACCTCCCTGAAACCACTAAAAAAGAGTATAGTATGAATAAAAAAAGGTCCAAAACTTAATAAAAACGAACTTTTTCCATCAAAATGTTTATATTATTATTAAGAGGAAAGATCAAAGTAATTTTTAATTGTTTTTTGAAGATTTTTGAATCCCTTCTAATCTTTTTTAAATTTTGGCAGAAAATTTTGTTTTGATTTGAGTTAGCGGGTAACCAAAACCTTCACAACTGTTTTACAATGGAAAATGTAATGATGACATCATTTACTTTTTTCCTCGGTGACAAACACATTAATTTGGAAAGTCTCGCAAAAATCAAATAATTGTTGGATTTTAATGAAACTTTCAGTACTCATTCACAAATAAATGAAATTATTTTTGAAATAATTTTCTTTTTTTAAATCTTGATAATTTTTTTTTAACTCTTTTAAACCTCACCTCCACATAAATCTATGAAATTTTATAAATTTTAATTTGTACCTGTTTATAATTTTATTAAATGCAGGACTCATTGGGGAATATAAATCATCCATTTTTAAAAAATTCTGCCTCTGTATCTGAAAACCTGCTCCAAATAGTAAAATAAAAAAAGCAATAAAACTCTGATATTATTTAATTTGATAATTATTTAATTGCCTGAATAAATCATAAAAATTAAGGACCTTATAATCTGAAGAAAAAAAAATTCCGATTACTAATAAAATTTTAAAAGAATTGTTTTCATTTTTTCTTGTTGTTAATTTATAAAATTTATAAAATATTTTAAAAATCTTCATCAGATTTTGTAGTTAAGAATTGATGATTATATTTATTACCTATTGAAAAGTTTAATAAAAATCGTTTTGCCTTGATATTTTTAAAATAATTTAAAAGCATTTTGTTTGTGTGTAAAAATGTTCATTTTCATTAAGTAGGAGACATATTGATTTTAGAAGTTAACCAATGTGGTGGATTATTTCCCTTACATGGAACCACAAAAAACTGCAGTATTTTCTGATGTTTATGGTACTGGCTTACAATGAAGTAAAATAAAAAAAATTAAGTGTAAACATTTTTGTAAGTATTAATAAAATGAAAAGTACTATAAAAATTTAATAACTTTAACTTATCATAACAATCATGCAAATAATTCATATTAATAAAGAATAAAATGAAAAATATTAAAAATATAAATGAATACTAAACCATAACATTTCATCAATTTTCATAAATTAAGAATAAATAAAACATCTTAACATTTCAGGAATTACTAAGTTACTTCAATAATTAAATTTAAAGCTATTAAATATTTAAATTAATTCAAGTAAAGTTTACATTATTTTAAAGGAAAATTCATTTTTTCAGAAACTATATTCAAACGTAAGCTAATGCAACTAAAATTTAATAAAATATTAGATTGCTGAAAATATTAGTTCTTTTAAATTACTAGGTAGATAGCATTCAAAGATCAAGTGTTTCATGGGTTATTTCTCTTTAAAAAATGGTTATGTTCACAGTCATCAAATTATGTCAATTTGTGTGAACCATAATTGACAAGTTGACAGCCTGATTGATGACTGATAGGCTGTCAACTCGTCAATTAGCACTTCATAAATATCTTATCTCCATGATTATGAAATACCTTTTTCTTAAATCTATGCCGTAAACAAGTAATATTTGTTTCCAATCAGATTAATTTTAATTTCAATTTGCTATTTTTCTAAAATTAACAAGTCATGAGTATACTGTTTTTTTTGCAAGATTTTTAAAACCAAGAATTAAATTTGTTTGCAACTGTGTCAATTTTTCAAAAGTGGCAGCAAAATTAAAAGAAAATCTCAAACTTTTATATTCCAATTAATATAATTTCTGTTCGAAATAAACCAGAGTATTTTGTTTATAGGAAAGAGTAAATTTAATAATTTAGCATTTCAAGAAAATGTTTTCATTTTTAAAATTCAGTTTAAAAGTTAGATATGAAAATGCTAGTGGTGTACCTAATATTTACTAATTGAAAGTTAAAAGGTTTAATACAAGTAATTGAGCCATTAGATTAAGAATCTATATCTTTCCATAATTAAAACTTCTTTCTTTGTGTGTGCATGCTGATGATCCATATTGTTACAGGCAGCCATATATGCTATATATCATTAAAAGGTCAAATTTCAAAGGTTGTGCTCCTTAGAGGATGAAAAAAATTATATAAAAATATTTTCAACAGGGTGTAATTCTTCCAATTTGCTTCCATATTTCCTATTCCCTACATTTCAACATTTAACAGGCTTTGCAAATCTTCCCTTCAAAATTTAAAGCAATTTTTTATTTTTTTATTTTTAGTTTACTAAAATTGTTGCAAAAAAAGTAATTGTGAAATCCACAATTTATGGGGGCACGTAATAAAGAATATAAAAAATAGATAATAAAATAAGAATGAATAAATGCCATAACATTTCATAAATTATTGAGTTGCCTTTGTCATGTTATATAATATCATTCTGTTATTAAATTTTAAAAATTTTTAAAAGAAAGTTTTATATTATTTTAATTTTTAGTTTTCATAAAACATCTTCAAACGTAAGACTATAAAGCTAAACTAAGTAAAGTTCTATAAAATATTAGATAATTGCCGAAAATATTCTGTTGCACTAAGTGACTGGCAAAAATTTAAAAGATGTTTGAAATTTTATAAAACATCATAATTAGAGATGAAAATATGAAAACAGTTCTTATAAAAATTCATTATTTATTTGTTTTTTCTTCAGAATATGATATCATTAATATATATTATTTATAAAATCAGTTAAAAGTCTTTTTTAAATTAGAAATAGTTTAAATGCATTTTTTATTTTACTATTTGGAGTAGATTTTCAGAAAAATGGTCTCTTAAAAAACAAATTATATGATTTACATTTCCCAAGGAGTCCTGCATTTAACTAGTAAAAAAAATATTAGGATCCATATTGAATTTTTAGAAGTTTTATGCAACTAATTGGAAGTGAAGGGTAACAGGTGTAAGAAAAATATATATTTAACAAGATTTTCTAAAAATAACAATTGCACAAATAACTACATTCATTTGTGAATAAATCCTGAAAATTCCATTAAAATCAAACAGTTTATTTTTGCAAGAATTTCCAAACTTTCAATGCAAAAAAAAACAAACAAACTTGTTTTTGAAGTTTTTCATAA
Source organism: Ascarosepion bandense (assembly GCA_037127315.1). NCBI lineage: Eukaryota > Metazoa > Mollusca > Cephalopoda > Sepiida > Sepiidae > Ascarosepion > Ascarosepion bandense. The sequence continues at coordinate 7,277,227 of JBBBDQ010000328.1, read as the reverse complement.
TAGTAACCCCTGGTAAAAATTGGCTGAATCACTGATGAAAAAAAAATTTATTAAACCGAGATTTCAAATGTGTTAGAAAAGATATAAAAATAATGACAACAGACTTTGGTCTTTTCTTTTAATAAAAACATAAATATTTTGATGATAAACCTTTCTTTTTATTAGGTTTGATCTCATGCTATGCTGTTTTTTTTATAATTACATGGACGGATGTGTTTTATTTTTATTGTATCTTTTAGATTTAAATGAGATTTTCAGTGAATGAAGGTTTTGTTTCATGAAAATAAATATTGATTTAAAATTGCTAAGGATTTATGCTTATATCCTTAATTTTTAAAATTTTTTTAAGATATAAGCGTTCAGTCTTATAAAGTTCAATTTCTCAAAATTTAATGAAATTAAATGTGAGGGGGTGAAAATGTAATAAAAATATTTAATCAATATTTTCTTCAAAAGAAACTTTTCAGGCAATAAAATATGCTTTTCTGAAACTTAAGAAAGATTCACAGAATTTAATAAATCTGGTTTGAAACAAATATTACAAACTCATCATTGAAAGGATTGTGGTATTGCATTTTTTTAACATAGTGGGTACTTTATGAGGTGTTGACAAGTATTTTAATCGACTTATTTTGTGAATATTGTCTGTGGGGATATATAACTGTAAAAATTACTTGATAAATATAATGTAAGTAAAATAAAAAAAAAATCTGATTTTGATAACATTTTTAAACCATACTAAAAAAAATTAATTGGATTTTACACTTTTGTTTTTTTCCTCGTGATACAAGCTGAATTTTGAGATTTGTGTGAGTTTCAGTTAAGCATTCACTAATTGACACAGCAAGCACCAAACTTCATGTGTTTCTATGCACAGTACACTTATTCACCTTGTTCTAGAAGGATCTCTATTGTCATGCATGTTTTTGCTATTATATTGAAAATTTCTTTAGCTACATCATGGGTTCGAAGAAAGTGAGTGTAAAAAGCAGTGATGACAAGCCGAAACATATAACTTTGCTTGAGGTACAGCAGGAAATTATTTAAAAAAATGTGTAGAAGCTGTACGAGAAATGGATTTGCCAAGACAATATGAGTTTTCTACATGATATGCATTATATTGAAACAGAAATGCACTATAATGTGTATGACAGTAACCAAGTGATTTTAAAAAAAATTACATTAACTGATAAAAAGTGTTTTAAAAAAACTTAAAAATGAAGTGATGAATTTGATCTTGGATATTGTAGACTAGACTACTCATTGCTAGGCCAGCTTAGAGGTTGCTAAGCTAGTTGTTGTTGTTCCTCTCTCTCTCTCTTTTGTCAATTGGCCTATCACACATTTGAACTTTATGGTGTAGTGCAGTTTATTTCTTTACAATTTGTTTTTCTTTTTTATTGTTTGTAAACTACATTTCTGTTTTATTCACTTGTTTTTGCTTGTAAGAAATCCACAAATACAAAAACAGAGATGAGCTTTAGTAAAACAATTGTTTTCTTTTTTTATATGCCTGAAACATATTTGAAATATTTTCCTTAATTTCAGTGTGGAAAATCAATTTGAGTGACAAGCTTAGTCTTGGAATGAATTAAACTTCTAGCTCAGGGCATTACTGAACTTGGCAAATTTAAAAGATCAGTTCATTTTTTTGTAAAAAAAACAACAACACTGAATTAGAGCAAACTCTTTTCTGATTTATAGACATTTATTACTTAATTGCTTAATTAGAAGTAATTTTAATTGATTTTGTAAGTAAGATATGTAATCTGGATACAACTGTCACAAGTAAAAAGTTTTCAATGAATAATGAATTTTCACTGTAGCTGTTTTTGTTTTTAAGTTTAAATTATAATAATTTATAAAATTTAAAATCTTAAATTCTATTTTAATTTTAACAGTTGTTATTGATATTAAAACAAATTATATTTACTGATTGTAGATATAAATGTAGCTTACTACAATTAAGTGATAATCTCCCAGTATTTTATAACAAATTTGGATTATTTTTGTATATATGAGATATGTTCTGGATATTATTGTCTTAAGAAAATAGTTTTTCAATGAATAATGAATTTTAACAAGAATTGTTTCCATTTTTTGTAATTTTGATTATAATAATTTATGAAGTTTAAAATTCAGTATTAATTTTTACAGGTGTAATTGTTATTTAAGGAAGAAGCTATATTTACTGATTATAAAGGAAAAAGCTTACTATGATTCAATGACCATTCCACCATATTTTTCTCAAAATTTAGGTAATTTTGTGTGTGTGTGTATAATGCAGATTTTTGTAGATATGAACATACATAACATTATCAGAAAACTAAAATCAATTTGAAATTTACTGGTAGTTTTCAAACTTTTCCTCAACAATTATATTTGTAATTCAGACTGTAAAGCCAAAGTATCTAAAATTCAAGTAAATATTAGTTTACTTTGACTATTTTTGTAAATTTTAAACTTTTTACACAGTTAGAAAATTATATAAATGGCACTTACATTAAAGTAGGCACCTCCACTTATTTTTCTTATACCTAAATTGAAATTGAAATTTTAGAAATAAATAAGATATCTTCAAGCTTTAAAATTAGCTTTAATTGAAAGCCAACAAATGAAATTTACTAATTTCAGTAAGCAAAATACTGTGGTGTGTTTTTAACCAAAATTATGTTGATCAGAATCAAAAATTTTATAAATTTTTTAAAAAATTTAAAAAATTTAAAAATTTCCGCCATTTTTCATCGATTTTAAACAGAAGCCAATTCTCGGTTTTAAAAAATCATACAAAAATAAAATACACTTTCCCTGAAATATTATTTTCTTCAAATTACCAATTTAAACTTACTTTAGGTTGACTTGAAAAAAGAATTACTTGCTTACTGTTTGGAAAATGTTTCAAAAAGCATTCCTCAATTATGATAGCCTTGTTATCACAGCTGTCAACACCTTATCAGGAGGCGATGATGAATGATTTAGAGCAGCTGGCCAAAACTAAGATGGATCTGGTATAAAAAGGTTTAGATATGGATTTTTTTTTTCATGTAAGGGAGGACAACCCTTGAATCACGTGACCTTTTACAGCCGCCTGTACAAACAAAAAACAGGAAATCAACATGCAGAAAATTGAAATGTTTTAATTATTTTACAAAAAAGGAGCACCCCTTTTAGAGTAAGTGTTTAAATTTTTCGATTAATAAATATATTTGCCACACATTAATTAAAAAAAATCTAAGAGACTTATGAGGGGGAAATTATGAAACTTTTAGAAATAAAATAATAAAAATAAAAACAATTCTTGTAAAAATTCATTACCAACGGAATTTTTTTTTCTATTCAGACTATGATATTATTTTAATTTATGTTTATAAAAGCAATTAAAAGTTTATTCAAATAAAAAATGGCATAGTTTTATTGCATTTTTGTTTTCCTAATTCGGAGCAGATTTTCTAAAAAAGTGCAGGTTTTGAAGAAAAAAAGACAGTTGATTAGCATTCCCCAATGACTCCTGAATTTAATTAAAACTATCTATATGTTGAGACCTAGTTGCATTTTAAGACATTTCTGGAAATTAATTGGTGGGTGGGCAGCATATTAAAAAGAAATGTTTTTACCAATATTTTCTAAAAATAATTATTTCAAAACTGATTTCAGTCACTTATGAATAAGTCCTGAAATTTTCATGAAAATCAGACGGTTATTTGCTTTTTGCAAGAATTTCCAAATTAATGTGTCTTTCACAGTCAAAAAATGTCTTTGCGTAATATTATGTTTTGACGTAATAAAATCTAGTGTCAATTTATCGCTTGTACTGACGAGAGAAAAAAGATTTTCTACCACTAAAAGAGCCTGTTAGAACCTGTTAGAACAATTTTAAAAATTTGTAAAAAATAATTAAAAAATACTTTGATCAATCCTCTTCATGATAGCATAAACATTTTGTCAAGAAAACTTTGTTTTTATTTAGTTTGAGGCCTTTTCCTTCAGACTATGCTGCTTTTTCCAGGGAAAAAGTGACGGTACCGACATTAAAGTCATGTAGTAATTTTTAGTTATATCTTTGTAAAATATATTCATATATATATATATATATATATATATATATATATATATATATATATATACAAATTAGCTATCATAAGAAATCTACTACATCGTGCAAAAACCAACTTGTCCACAAAACACATCTTCCACAGTGAACTAAAACACATAAAACAGACACTCATCAACAATAATTTCCTAATTCCATAGTTGATGAACAAATATGACATTTCTTTAACCTGAACACGAAAAAAACAACACATGGTAATAGCGCAACCAACCCCAAACATATCACTCACTTATATCGTAGGCAAATGCACACCAACTACCAACTAGATGAAAATATCTTAAAAAAACTCATAAACACTAATATCTCTCCGACAGACCCTAACAAAAGAATTAAATTTATCATATATTACGCTGAATCCACAACATCCAACTCAATCGTCCGCAATGACTCCTCCCTCACCATTAGCGATTTGCAAAAAAACAATGTAGTGTATAAATGCCTCTTTTGAGAATGTATCTCTAACAAACTAAATAATACTTACATTGGGCATACTACTAACTCGCTTTCGCTGAGACTTACATTGCACTTAAATGAAAATTCTAACATATTCCGACATTTAAAACACCACGGCTATCAACACACACTTCTTAGGAAAACACTTGCTGAAAATACGCATATACTTAGACAAGAAAATAATAAACGAAAACTTAAAATTCTAGAAGCTATCTACATCAAACAGTTTAAACCTAACCTAAATAAAATAAATTTCGACACCTCCACTAACATACTTCAATGCCTATAATCATTATCGACGAGAGAGGTCATAGTTATTATACTTACCCCCTACACCATAGTAGTAGCAGTCCCCAGACCAATCCCCTCATGCCACTATACACTCAATTGACCAAAAACCCACTACCACCATTCCTTCTCGGCCTGCAGCCACGTGCGACACAAAAACGGACCTGTTTAATTTTCTCATATAACTAATTCATCGGGTGAAGAGGCTCATCCATTGTTTCCTGTTTAGGATGTGGTTTCCGGCTTTCTCTTTTCCAATCTTTTCACTCTTATGTAACCCCCTGCATATCAGTGGCGTTACCGCCTTGCTCGGGGTAATATGCTTAAAAAAAACAAAAAAACTCCACTCTGTTAATAATTTAAATGTTCTATGTTCACTGAACATTAAATGTTCATCCTTTGATAATGGCTTATGTAAGCCGAAAGCTCAGACCTGATAAAAAAATCAACAATTATTGCGATTTCTTGTCGTCTTTCCCTGACAACACTATCAAGCTAATCAGATCATACGAAAGGATCTTACACAAAATAAATAGACAGAACTTGTCTATATTATTCAATGAAACCTGGATTAATGAAAAAATGCTGCCAAAATACACACAATATATATATATATATATATATATATATAGAGAGAGAGAGAGAGAGATGTCAACACCTCAAAAAACGCCTTTTAACATGTTGAAAAATGCTTTCCTGCAATATTTTAAACAATGAGAAAATGGCAATATTTAGATGAACACTTCCTGTCAATATTATGTGAATCACTCTTGATGGAGATCCTATAGTATTTAGTTTGATAGGTTTCTGCAGAAATTCTGTTTAACTATCTTAGAAATTTTATGCTTAGCAAATACTTATTTGATGGTAAATATCTTTATTATGATATCGCCTTCAAAAACATCTTTGAATTTATAGAGTTGATATAGATTGATTTTATATCAAAATGTTATCAACTTGTGTAAAAAGAAAGATACTTTATTACCTTGTTATTTGAAATTCATTCTGTATTCTCTCTTTCTTCAATTAGAAAAAATGTATTCACTAGGTTGTTAAAATATAAATTTGTTTTTCATCTCATTTCAATATGAGCTTCTTTCAGAATTATATAAAGTGCAGTATATGAAATGTAATGGATTTCATGTATTTTTCACAGTCTGTTAAAAAACGTCTCTTTACTTTTTCATTACAGGTGTTAAGGCTAAAAAAATCCTGATATATAAACTGTTATCATTGCAAATTTAAATGAAAGAAGAGAAGAATTTTGACTTTCCATCAATAACAGAGAAATACATCATGGACAAGTTGTGTGCCTATATCTTCAAAAGCATCATATTAAGGAAACTTGTATACTGTAACATGTTTTTTTTGGAAAGAATCTATTATATCAGTAATAATTAGAGGTGCATCATGTATCTATGATTTCACCTATATAGAAAAAATTACAAGGAAAAACCATATACTTGTGAAGTTTGTGGTTCTGTCTGTCTAGACAAGTCCTGGTTGAAATGCCATGTGTAAATACAGGCTTGTGTGAAACATTTTTCTTGTGATGTTTGGGGACTTGCCTTTTTCAGAAAGTCACATTTGAGATGCAATATGCAAACACACAGAGAAGAGAAACCATATTCTTGTGAAACCTGTGGATCTACATTTTCATACATGTCATCTTTGAAGAGACATATGCAAACACATACTGGTGAAAAACCATATTCTTGTGAAGTTTGTGGATATGCATTTTTTAGAAAGGCACACTTGAAGAGTCATATGCGAAAACACACAGGTGAGAAACCATATACTTGTGAAGTTTGTGGATCTGGATTTTCACAGATCTCAAATTTGAAGTGCCATATGCTAACACACACTGGAAAGAAACCACATTCTTGTGAAGTTTGTGGATCTGCATATTTAGCAAAGTCATCTTTGGAGTACCATATGCGAACACACACTGGAGAGAAACCATATTCTTGTGAGGTTTGTGATTCTGCATTTTTGCAATTGTCAGATTTGAAATACCATATGCGAACACATACTGGAGAGAAACCATATTCTTGTGAAGTTTGTGGATCTGCATTTTCACAACTATCATCTTTAAAATGCCATATGCGAACACACACTGGAGAGAAACCATATTCTTGTGAAGTCTGTAAATCTGCATTTTCACAGTTGTCATCTCTGAAATGCCATATGCTAACCCACACTAGAGAGAAACCACATTATTGTGAAGTTTGTGGGTCTGCATTTTCAGCGAAGTCTTCTTTAGAGAAACATATGCGAACACACACTGGAGAGAAACCATATTCTTGTGCAATTTGTGAATCTGCATATTCACAGATGTCAGATTTGAAATACCATATGCGAACACACACTGGAGAGAAACCATATGCTTGTGAAGTTTGTAGATCTGCATTTTCACAGCTATCATCTTTAAAATGCCATATGAGAACACACACTGGAGAGAAACCATATACTTGTGAAGTTTGTGGATCTGCATTTTCACAGCTATCATCTTTAAAATGCCATATGCGAACACACACTGGAGAGAAACCATATTCTTGTGAAGTCTGTAAATCTGCATTTTCACAGTTGTCATCTTTGAAATGCCATATGCTAACCCACACTAGAGAGAAACCACATTCTTGTGAAGTTTGTGGGTCTGCATTTTCAGCGAAGTCTTCTTTAGAGAAACATATGCGAACACACACTGGAGAGAAACCATATTCTTGTGCAATTTGTGAATCTGCATATTCACACTTGTCAGATTTGAAATACCATATGCGAAGACACACGGGAGAGAAACCATATGCTTGTGAAGTTTGTGGATCTGCATTTTCAAAGAAGTCAAGTTTGAAGTTACATATTCGAATACACACTGGTGAAAAACCATATTCCTGCGAAGTTTGTGGATCTGCATTTTCAAGAAAACCATGTGTGAAGAGACATATGTTAACACACACTGGAGAGAAACCATATACTTGTGAAGTTTGTGGATCTGGATTTTCACAGATCTCAAATTTGAAGTGCCATATGCTAACACACACTGGAGAGAAACCACATTCTTGTGAAGTTTGTGGATCTGCATTTTCAGCTAAGTCATCTTTGGAGTACCATATGCGAACACACACTGGAGAAAAACTATATTCTTGTGATCTTTGTGGATGTGCATTTTCAAGAAACTCACATTTCAAGCACCATATGCAAGCACACAGTGAAGAGAAATCACATTCTTGTTAAGTTTGTAGATTTGAATTTTCTAACAATGTCATATGTGAACACACTCTGTAGAAGAACGAGAATCTTGTGAAATTTGTGGATTTGTATTTTCCAACAATTTAAATTTTAGAGAAATTAATGTAGACTATATATAAACACAAGGAAACAAAAATATCTTGTTGTGGTCTGAATTTCTACAGATGTCATATATGATCCAATATATACAAACTTTAACTATGAGAAATGTGTGAATATATCTTTTCTAATGCTTTTCTGTAATGTAAAGGAATGTTTGTTTTCAAGTCAGCTTCATTAAACTTCAGCTAATTTTTCTAAAATAATGTTTGGGCAATGGTATCTTTAATTTTTGGAGGATTTCTTTAATAAAGAGAATTATTTGGTGTTAAAAGTTATGTCAGCAGATTAGTTGCCAATCAAGTCTATAGAGCCCATAGATGAAGGGAAGAAACAGATTAATATCTTTCCAAAGAGTATTTGCATGTAAGTGAATACAACAAATTCAACAGGATTTTAAACTGGGAACTCTGATTTCTCCTACCAAGCTGATATCCAATATACCACAATGAATGTAATGAACACAAAAGGGATTGGGACTTGGTTTCCTGAGTATGAATTTTGAGCATTAATCTATTAGACTACTTTCATTTCAATGTTTATAGTATCTGTTATTTCTAGGTACTTACTTAAACACTTTGTTGATTGTATTGTACCCGGTGTTCCACCATGATCTGCCCACAATCCGACAAAAGTAAGGGTTTTGTATTAAGTCTGCTCTCTTTGGAGTTATTACAGATAATTTATATCATTAGTAGCTAAAGGTTTCAAAAATGAAATGTCAATTGACTATCAAAGGAATAAGTACACAAATTCAGTTTTTATTAATTTAATGGCCTTAATTACATAATAATTTTCATTGTCTTGTATGTCTATATGTTGTCAAAATAGACTTTGTTTTTAAGTGGAAATAATTTCTATTAGAATATTTTACACATTTAAATAGTTTTGAGAAAAATTCCATTAACATTTTATAATTTGTTCAGTTATTGCACAATTGAAGAAAGATTGTTCAAAAGCAACATTTTATTTTACTATTTTTCTCCTTGTTAAAATTTAGCCATTTCTTTTTTCAATTAGAGGAATATTCTACATTAGCAATATGCTACTAAATACTTTATTTATTTCCTTGAATATTACTCCAGATTATTTATCTCATTGGAGTTGTACTATTAAGCAAAGAGTAATTTACACATTCATTGATTTTACTATTTTTCTCCTTGTTAACATATGCCCACTTTAGGGTAGGTTGATTTTCAACTTTTTTTTTTTTTGAATATCAAAAAGCATCACCCAGGGAAAGTTTGGTATTGGTATGATAAGTACTGAAACCAAAAAGTAGGTTTGTAACTTGCACCAATTTTTTAGCATTTAGTTTAAAAGATTGTCTAATATGAAACACTTGAAAATCCTTGTTTTTCATGCTACATTTAGATATGAAATTGCTTAAAAGATTTATAATTTATATCCAGAACTGTTTGTTAAGTTATTTTATTCAAATGTAATTAATACAATATATCAAAAAGTAGCAGTTAAAATGAAATTATAACCTCCCACCTCAACCCCAACAGGTCAGATAAGCTTCATTTTGGGGCAGGTCGATCAACTGAGACCAATGTGTTGCATCAAAATTTATCTTTGATATTGTTTTTAACCTCTTTCTGGTTGTCTTTCCACTTTTGAAAAAATTGTTAAAAATTCAATCAAAATAAAAAATTAACCTTACTTGTCTTAATTTTTATAATGAAATTAGGATAGTACTTTAAAATGAAACTATAAATCGATGAAATCATTTTAATCAATATGATGTGAGTTACTTAAGGGCTAAAATTCTTTTTAAAGCTTCTTCCCTCACTTCCAGTTCATCTGATTTCAGCATTGCATCCAACATATTTTCTGGTAGAATACCAAAAGCATTATGCTGAATATTTTTGAATGCAATCTCTTGAATTTCAGGTGGTAGTTCCTTAATTCTTTGCAGCATATTGAAAGTATACAATTGCTGGTTATGAAATTTGTCCTTTTTAATTTCAAACCAGCTAACTGCATACACTCCAGCAATAAATTGGATAAGGCTGTGTAGTTTGGAAAAGATTTTTTAGGGTAAATGCCCAGAGTCTACAAATACATTAGTCTGGTGGCTAACGTCAACCATCTTGCTTGACTTAAGGGCCCAGTTTTCCATGCAGCATGACTAGGGATAACTTTCCCTCATGAAATCCCTACCACTTACTCTAAAAGAAGTATCTGATCACTACTCAGATCAACTGTCTGTTTGAGATTAGAATATTGCCTGTCTAGACGACTAACTATGAATGCAAATTTGACCTGGGGCAAATTTTGATAGTCATTAGCACACAATGTTTCAAGTGGACCAATAAATGATGTTGGACTTCTGGTGTTGCCATCAATATGCTAAAAACCTGCCATGAATGGAAGTTCATTTTGAAGTAAAGAGCAACTAATGGTGTGTAATTTTCTTTTTATTTCTTTCTCTAGCTATTTGAAGGCCAGTCCATGAGAGAATCTTCAACAAATCTTTTTTCTTTCAACCAGGATTTAGCAAACTTTGATGTATGACTGGGTGCATTGTCTTGCATAAATATCATAGATCTACACTTGGCTAAAGACTGGTTATCAAGCCATTCAAAGAAATATTGCTCTAGAAAATCACAGCAACATTTGGAATACATTTTAACCCCGTCTTTCCCTTTAAATGGACCCACAAGCTCATTACCAATAATCCCAGCTCATATCATGATCTTACCATCACCTTGTTGGCCTGTAAAAAATTTTCTTGACTCATGTTGCTTGTAAACCCATCCATCAGACCCATGGAGGGTGATGCTTCATTCATCTGTAAAAAGCTCTTTACTGAAATCAGTTTTCATGCATTTTTTGCCCACTGCAATCTTCATTTCTCATGTTTTTTGTTAAAATGGGTTTTTTATTTGATTTTTTACATCAGTAAACTTCTTTAATGTTTACACCTTGTTTCCCTTGACACCATAGGAGCTCCAGACGGCCTCAAATATGAATGCACTTGACACATTTGTGTTTCTTATTAATTCTCTTTGGATATGTGATAGATCTTGTTTTGTTAAATTCCTGAATTCAGCCTGAGACTTTTTGTTCCTTGGTTGAATTCCCATTTGACATATTTTCTTGATTGTTTGGTGATCCCTTTTTAAATCCGTAGAAATTTGAAGTGAAGACTTTCCTTTGCTAATTTTTTTGATTATATAATTCTTTTTATTCATTGTTAGTTCTTTTTTACAAGCCATAATACTAAATTCTAGTTCTTGAAATAATCTCTTGACATTGCAAATTGTTATAATTACTGAAAAAATATCAATCTGAAATTGAAAATTGGGATTTAATTGCTTTCATGCTCACTCACATAAAATCTCTAAATGCAGTTTAGTAGCATGCAAAAAAACAAACTCGCAAATGAAAAGTAATGTCTTCAAAAATAAGAAAAAAAATATCACATTGAATATAAAGGTAAATTTTCATTTTAGGACCCAAAGGCTTTTATCCCTTCCAATTTTTCCAAAATAGTCTTATTTCCGTGCAAATATATATGCTGAACTCAAATCAACAATTAGATATTGAAGAAACCTACTTTTTTTTATGTTAATGACCAGAAAAAAAAATAGGACTTCTTAGAGTGGAATAAGCAGAGGAGGAATATAGATTTATTCAAATGAATGCAAGTATCATGAATCAGTTTGATGAATTATGAAAGTGACTTCTCAACAATAGAACTCATTGCAGAACATTTTTTTTATAATCATTCCACTCCCAGGCAAGGCAAAACTGTCACGGGTGCTCAGGAGCTTTCAGTGAGTGGAGACTGGTTACAGAAAAGAAAAAAGTATAGGTGATGTTGTAGAAAGGATAAAAAAAAGGTGGGGGTCACAAAGAAAGATGTCAATTGACTTTGCAGTTAAACTTTTGGAGATTGTAGCAAGCAGGGAAAAAGTAATTCCACAGATAGGAAGTGCAAGTAAAGAAACAAATGGAGTAGAATTGGTAATTACATTTGCCTCTTCTGATGGTAAAAGAGGGGGACCTAGTTGCCAATCTAGTTGCATGGGTCAATTGATGATGGCAAGGCATGAGGAAATAAAGCCCATCAGAGCAGAAGCAATGAAAATACTCATAGAAAAGACAGAGGGAAGCAACATTCCATCGGTGAGAAAATGGTTGAAGGTGAGAAGCCAAATCAGGGCCAATTACCTTCCATATCTTTTTTTGGATTTTGTGGACAACCCTGAGATGAACAGTAGTAGCATATGATCAGATATAGCAACAGTATTCAATGCATGGGTGAATTGTAGATTTATATAAATGTACCAGATGGATTATAACAAGAAAAGCTGTTTTTTGACACTTGTGTAAATTTACGTCAGATTTTGTAAGCTGTGTTTTTATTTTCTTAAAAGATTTTCTGGTGCATATTATAATAACTATTTGAATATAAACAACTTCATATAATATTACTTTCATCTTTGGTGCTGTAGAGTTGATATAGATTGATTTTATATCAGAATTTTCTTATTAATGACACAAAGATCTTTTTTCTATTGTGTTGATAAACAGTTGTAATATTTGATTCATATCAACAAATTAACAATTACCGATTGAAATTGGTAACGCCAGTCATTTTTGAGACCTAAGATTTAAGTTGAATTTTTAAAAATAAAATGTTTTCTTGAAGCTTTAATTTTAGCTTAATTGAAAGCTAAATAATTGAATTTACTATTTCCAATAAGCAAACAGAAATTATATTGATTGGAATCTAAAATTTTCAATTCTAAAAATATTTTCTATTTTTCTGCCATTTCTGAGTTAATACATTTTCAAAACTAAAATATGTGTTTGTCACATTATTTTTTTTTGAAAATTAGCAAATTTATAGTTAAATTAATCTGATTTGAAACGAATATTACTTGTTCATAATATGAAATTTATAATAAAAGTGTTTCATAATCACTGAGGGCTTATCTTTCTGATCTGTGTACTGATTGATGACAGCTTGTCACCATTCACTTAACACGTATAGCTAAGTATGGTGAAGCAGAACTGATATAAATTTATTCAACCTAAGTGAACATTTAGTTTCTGGGTTTTAACTACCTAGTAATTTAAAAAAATCACCATAATATTTTTGGCAGTTATCAGTTTCTTGAATATCAGTGACTTTAGCTTTATAGCCTTTTGTTTGAAGATCCTTTCTGAAAAATAAAAATTTAAGAAATATAAAACTTTCTTTTAAATCAATTTTAAAATTTAATAACAGAGAATGAAATTACATAACATGACAGAATTAACACAATAATTTATGAAATATTATGGTATTCATTAATTTATACATTTAATATTTATTTTTCATATTCTTTATAAATAATAATTGTTATTATAATATTCATGTAATGGTAAAGTCATATTATTTGTCAAATTTTTATAGTACTTTACAATTTATTATTAACAGCATAATTCTTTACACTATTATTTTATTTAATTATAATCCAATACCCTAAAAACTAAAGCTGAAATAATGAAGGACTTTCCAATTGAAAGACTTTTCAATTTTTTAAACTTAAGTTATCACAAATTGGTGGAGGTACTTACAGTCACGATTATTTAAAAAAATTAGGAAACTAGGAATTCAAATTAAAACTCACTTGATAGTGTTATTTGAGAAGCCAGTTGAGTGTTGAAATGTATACATGAAACACAAATAAAATTGTCCCCTGCTAAAATAAATTTTATGTAAGGTTTTCTTCCAGAAACCCTTGAAACATGTGACCTTTTAATGATAAGGCATTTATCCTACCATGAAAATAAAATATTTGCATGCACCAGAAATTTATAATTATTTAAAAAAACTTGGTGCATGAAGATTAGTATTTGCCTTCTCAATTTTTGATTAGTAACTATAGTTTCCATTTATTAACTGAATAACCTAATTAGTACAATAATTGGAACAAATTTTAAAGGATTTAAAATTTTATAATTAATTATAATTTAAAAAAGATTAAAACAATTCTTGTAAAAACTGATTAAACATTGAAAAAATTTTCAGATCATACTATAATGTCCTGAATATATATTGTTTATACAAGCAATTAAGTTTATCTAAATATAAAAATGTCAGTGTTTTATTGCATTTTTGATAAAGAGGAACTGTAAGAAATAAATAGGTGACTTACATTATCCAAGGAGACTCACATTTTAACTAATCAAAAATGTTCATTATTCATCAAAAATATATTTTCATGCTATAAAGTTTTTAATATATATATATATATATATATATATATATATATATATATATATATATGATGTCATTAATGTCCTTAATATATATATATATATATATATGATGTCATTAATGTCCTTAATATATATATATATATATATATATGATGTCATTAATGTTTTTAATATATATATATATATATATATATATATATATGATGTCATTAATGTCCTTAATATATATATATATATATAATAATCAGCATGCAGTGTGGGTATAGAAGAATCAAAAGGAGTATACTGTGCATAGAGTGGTAGGATAATTCTCTAAGAGAGCTCTAAATATATATATATGCATATAATTCCATAGAGAGCAAATCTAAGAAAAATGAAGGCAGACACGTTATTTCATGTTAAAATTGAAGTATGGGCCTTTTTTCAGGCAAACCATCAGCAGCTTATGTCTTTATTTTAGAAAGGATTTTACACGTCTTTATTTCAGAAAGGAATATTACAAAAGATTTTACATGAATTTTTCATTGTATATATATATATAAATATATATATATATATTCATATGTATATATATATATATATATATATATATATTTTTTTTTACGAAACTTGGTTATAAGCAACAGACAATTTGAAATAAATTGTTTAAACATGACTTTTTATCGAAACTTGTATTTGATTTCCATAACATGTTTACATTTGTTGATATTACAATATATTTCAGAGCAGATATGTTTGTTTGCGATGGACCAAAAATTATTTTAAATAGGCTTGATAAAAACCTCATTTAGACTGGAGGCTACTCATGGTCAAGAAGTCTGAGATGTGACCAGATCAAATGGTAGCTTCCCCTATATAGTATACGGTTGTAGGTTTGAATCCTGCCGAATGGCACACATTTTTGTAATAAAAATTTATCTTAAATAATCAGGCCCGTAGATATAAATATATAATAATCTTTCATTAAAAACAGAATATCTACTTAAATATCAGTATCGATAAATACATATACATACATATATATATATATATATATATACATACATATATATATATATATACATGTATATGTAGTATATATATATATATACATGTATATGTGGTATATATATATATATATATACATGTATATGTAGTATATATATATATATATACATGTATATGTAGTATATATATATATATATATACATGTATATGTAGTATATATATATATATACATGTATATGTAGTATATATATATATATATACATGTATATATGTAGTATATATATATATATATACATGTATATGTAGTATATATATATATATATACATGTATATGTAGTATATATATATATATATACATGTATATGTAGTATATATATATATATATACATGTATATGTAGTATATATATATATATATACATGTATATGTAGTATATATATATATATATATACATGTATATGTAGTATATATATATATATATACATGTATATGTAGTATATATATATATATATACATGTATATGTAGTATATATATATATATATACATGTATATGTAGTATATATATATATGTACATGTATATGTAGTATATATATATATGTACATGTATATGTAGTGTATATATATATGTACATGTATATGTAGTATATATATATATACATGTATATGTAGTATATATATATATACATGTATATGTAGTATATATATATATGTACATGTATATGTAGTATATATATATATATACATGTATATGTAGTATATATATACATGTATATATGAGTATATATATATATGTGCATGTATATGTAGTATATATATATATATATATATACATGTATATGTAGTATATATATATATATATGTATATATAGTATATATATATATATACATGTATATGTAGTATATATATATATACATGTATATATAGTATATATATATATATACATGTATATGTAGTATATATATATATATACATGTATATATGATATATATATATATACATGTATATGTAGTATATATATACATGTATATGTAGTATATATATATATATACATGTATATATGGAATATATATATACATGTATATGTAGTATATATATATATATACATGTATATGTAGTATATATATATATATACATGTATATGTAGTATATATATATATATACATGTATATGTAGTATATATATATATATACATGTATATGTAGTATATATATATATATACATGTATATGTAGTATATATATATATATATGTATATGTAGTATATATATATATATACATGTATATGTAGTATATATATATATATATACATGTATATGTAGTATATATATATATACATGTATATGTAGTATATATATATGTAGTATATATATATATACATGTATATGTAGTATATATATATGTAGTATATATATATATACATGTATATGTAGTATATATATATGTAGTATATATATACATGTATATGTAGTATATATATATGTAGTATATATATATACATGTATATGTAGTATATATATATGTAGTATATATATATACATTTATATGTAGTATATATATATATGTAGTATATATATATACATGTATATGTACTATATATATATATGCAGTATATATATATACATGTATATGTACTATATATATATATGCAGTATATATATATATACGTATATATGTACTATATATATATATGCAGTATATATATATATACATGTATATGTACTATATATATATATGCAGTATATATATATACATGTATATGTAGTATATATATATGTAGTATATATATATACATGTATATGTAGTATATATATATGTAG
>JBBBDQ010000328.1:7250000-7252500 GCA_037127315.1 Ascarosepion bandense | reverse complement strand
ATATATATGTAGTATACATATATATACATGTATATACTGTATATATATATACATGTATATGTAGTATATATATATATACATGTATATATGTAGTATATATATATATACATGTATATGTGAGTATATATATATATATACATGTATATGTAGTATATATATATACATGTATATGTAGGTATATATATATACATGTATATGCAGTATATATATATATACATATATATGTAGTATATATATATATATATGTATATGTAGTATATATATATATATACATGTATATGTAGTATATATACATGTATATGTAGTATATATATATGTATTCTATATATACATGTATATGTAGTATATATATATATACATGTATATGTAGTATATATATATACATGTATATGTAGTATATATATATATATACATGTATATGTAGTATATATATATATACATGTATATGTATATATATATACATGTATATGTAGTATATATATATATATATGTATATGTAGTATATATATATACATGTATATATACGTATATATATATATATACATGTATATGTAGTATATATATATATATACATGTATATGTAGTATATATATATACATGTATATGTAGTATATATATATACATGTATATGTAGTATATATATATATATACATGTATATGTAGTATATATATATACATGTATATGTAGTATATATATATGTAGTATATATATATATACATGTATATATGTAGTATATATATATGTAGTATATATATATACATGTATATGTATTATATATATATGTAGCATATGTAGTATATATATATGTAGTATATATATATACATGTATATGTAGTATATATATATGTAGTATATATATATACATGTATATGTATATATATATATATGTAGTATATATATATACATGTATATGTAGTATATATATATATATATATGTAGTATATATATATACATGTATATGTAGTATATATATATGCTTAGTATATATATATACATGTATATGTAGTATATATATATATAGTATATATATATATATATGTAGTATATATATATACATGTATATGTAGTATATATATATATACATGTATATGTAGTATATATATGTATACATATATATAGTATATATATATATATATGTGTGTGTGTGTGTGTGTGTGTGTGTGTGTGTGTGTGTGTGTGTGTGTGTGTGTGTGTGTGTGTGTGTGTGTGTGTGTGTGTGTGTGTGTGTGTGTGTGTGTGTGTGTGTGTGTGTGTGTGTGTGTGTGTGTAGTATATATATATATGTAGTATATATATGATATATATATATATGTAGTATATATATATATATATGTAGTATATATATATATATATATATATATATATATATATATATATATATATATATATATATATATATATATATATATATATATATATATATATATATATATATGTAGTATATATATATATATATATATATATATATATATACATGTATATGTAGTATATATATATATACATATGTAGTATATATATGTATATACATGTATATGTATTATATATACATGTATATAAATATATATATATACATGTATATGTAGTATATTATATACATGTATATGTAGTATATTATATACATGTATATACATACATATGTAGTATATAATATACATGTATATGTAGTATATATATATATACATGTATATATAGTATATATATATATGTGTAGTATATATATATATATATACTACACATATATATATGTGTAGTATATATATATATATGTGTAGTATATATATATATATATATATATATATATATATATGTAGTATATATATATACATGTATATGTAATATATATATATATATGTATATGTAGTATATATATATACATGTATATATAAATATATATATATGTACATGAATATGTAGTATATATATATATATATATACATGTATATGTAGTATATATATATATATACATGTATATGTAGTATATATATATATATATGTACATGTATATGTAGTATATATATATACTTGTATATGTAGTATATATATATACATGTATATGTAGTATATATATATACATGTATATGTAGCATATATATATACATGTATATGTAGCATATATATACATGTATATGTAGCATATATATATATATGTATATGTAGTATATATATATATACATGTATATGTAGTATATATATATATATATGTATATGTAGTATATATATATACATGTATATGTAGTATATATATATATACATGTATATGTATATATGTATATGTACATGTATATGTACTATATATATATATGTATATGTATATGTAGTATATATATATACGTGTGTATATAGTATATACATATATATATGTGTAGTATATATATATATGTAGTATATATATGTATATGTAGTATATATATATGTATATGTAGTATATATATATACATATATATATATATATATGTAGTATATATATATACATGTATATGTAGTATATATATATATACA
>JBBBDQ010000328.1:7232500-7240000 GCA_037127315.1 Ascarosepion bandense | reverse complement strand
GTATTTGTAGTATGTATATATATATACATGTATATGTAGTATATATATGTATATATACATGTATTTGTAGTATGTATATATATATACATGTATATGTGGTATATATATGTATATATACATGTATATGTAGTATGTATATATATATATATACATGTTTATGTAGTATGTATATATATACATGTATATGTAGTATGTATATATATATATACATGTTTATGTAGTATGTATATATATACATGTATATGTAGTATGTATATATATATATGTATATGTAGTATGTATATATATATACATGTAGTATGTATATATATATACATGTATATGTAGTATGTATATGTATATGTAGTATGTATATATATATATATACGTGTATATGTAGTATGTATATATATATATATACATCTATAAATATATACATGTATATGTAGTATGTATATATATATGTATTTTTTATATATCATGTATATGTATATATATATATACATGTATGTATATATATATATACATGTATATGTATATATATACATGTATAATTATATACATGTATCTGTAGTATGTATATATGTATATATATACATGTATCTGTAGTATGTATATATGTATATATACATGTATATGTAGTATGTATATATGTATATATATATGTAGTATGTATATATATGTATATATATATGTAGTATGTATATATATGTATATATATATGTATAGTATATATACATATATACATACTACATATACATATTACTACTATATATATATACATATATACATACTACATATACATGTATATATACATATATACATACTACAGATACATGTGTGTGTGTGTGTGTGTGTGTGTGTGTGTGTGTGTGTGTGTGTGTGTGTGTGTGTGTGTGTGTGTGTGTGTGTGTGTGTGTGTGTGTCTCTCTCTTTTCTCTCTGTGTATGTAAATATACATATATATATAGTATATATATATACATATACATGTATATATATATTATTATTAGTATATATACATGTATATGTAGTATGTATATATATATACATGTATATGTAGTATGTATATGTAAATGTATGTATACATGTATACATGTAGTATATATATATACATGTATATGTAGTATGTATATATGTATATATATACATGTATATATGTATATATATAAGTATGTATATATGTATATATGTATGTATATATGTATATATATACATGTATATGTAAGTATGTATATATATACATGTATATATGATATGTATATATGCATACATGTATATGTAGTATATATATATATATATATACATGTATATGTAATATGTATATATGCATACATGTATATATGAAGTATGTATATATACATACATGTATATATGTGTATATATATGCATACATGTATATGTAGTATGTATATATGCATACATGTATATGTAGTATGTATATATATATATACATGTATATGTAGTATGTGTGTGTGTGTGTGTGTGTGTATATATAGTATATATATATATATATACATGTATATGTAGTATGTATATATATATATACATGTATATGTAGTATGTATATATATATATACATGTATATGTAGTATGTATATATATGTAGTATGTATATATATATATATATGTGATATGTGTGTGTGTGTGTGTATATATGTACTATGTATATATATATATATATACATGTATATGTAGTATGTATATATATATACATGTATATATAGTATATATATATATATATGTATATAGTATGTATATATATATATACATGTATATGTAGTATGTATATATATATATACATGTATGTGTATATATACATGTATATATATATATACATGTTTGTGTATATATACATGTACATGTAGTATGTATATATATACATGTATATGTTGTATGTATATATATATATATAAAATGTATATGTAGTATGTATATAAATGTATATGTAGTATGTATATATATATACATATATATTTAGTATGTATATACATGTACATATGAAAGTATGTATATATATACATGTATATGTAGTATGTATATATATATTATATATTTGTATGTATATATATATATACATGTATATGTAGTATGTATATAAATGTATATGTAGTATGTATATATATATATACATGTATATGTAGTATGTATATACATGTACATGTAGTATGTACATATATATACATGTACATATAGTATGTACATATATACATGTATGTGTGGTGTGTATATACATGTACATGTAGTATGTATGTATATACATGTATATGTAGTATGTATGTACATGTGGTATGTGTATGTATATACATGTATATGTGGTATGTACATACATATGTATAGTATGTATATATATACATGTATATGTAGTATGTATATACATGTATATATAATATAGTATGTATACATGTATATATGGTGTGTGTGTGTGTGTGTGTGTGTGTGTGTGTGTGTGTGTGTGTGTATGTATATGTAGTATATATACATGTATATATAGTATATATATACATGTATATATACATGTATATGTAGTATGTATATATGTATGTATACATGTATATATAGTATGTATATATGTATATATATACATGTACATGTAGTATGTATATGTATACATGTATATGTAGTATGTATATATGTATATATATACATGTACATGTAGTATGTATATGTATACATGTATGTAGTATGTATACATATATATACATGTATATGTAGTATGTGTATGTATACATGTATATGTAGTATGTATATATGTATACATGTATATGTAGTATGCATATATGTATACATGTAGTATGTATATATGTATACATGTATATGTAGTATGTATATATGTATACATGTATATTTAGTATGTATATATATATACATGTATATGTAGTATGTATATGTATATATATATATATATACATGTATACGTAGTATGTATATATATGTATATATATATATATATACATGTATACGTAGTATGTATATATATGTATATGTAGTATGTATATATATACATGTATATGTAGTGTGTATATATGTCGATATATACATGTATATGTAGTATGTTTGCATATATGTATATATCTATACATGTATATGTAGTATGTATGCATATATGTATATATCTATACATGTATATGTAGTATGTATGCATATATGTATATATATATACATGTATCTGTAGTATGTATGCATATATGTATATATATATACATGTATCTGTAGTATGTATGCATATATGTATATATATACATGTATATGTAATATGTATATATATGTGCATGTATATGTAATATGTATATATATATGCATGTATATGTAGTATGTATATATATGCATGTATATGTAGTATGTATATATATATACATGTATATGTAGTATGTATATATATATGCATGTATATGTACTATATATATATACATACATGTATATTTACTATAAATATATGCATGTATATGTATATATACATGTATATGTACTATAAATATATGCATGTATATATATATATATACATGTATATGTACTGTAAATATATGCATGTATATATATATACATGTATATGTACTATAAATATATGCATGTATATGTATATATACATGTATATGTACTATAAATATATGCATGTATATATATACATGTATATGTACTATAAATATATGCATGTATATATATTCATGTATATGTACTATAAATATATGCATGTATATATATACATGTATATGTACTATAAATATATGCATGTATATATATACATGTATATGTACTATAAATATATGCATGTATATATATACATGTATATGTACTATAAATATATGCATGTATATATATACATGTATATGTACTACAAATATATGCATGTATATATATATACATATACATGTCTATGTACTATAAATATATGCATGTATATATATATATATACATGTATATGTACTATAAATATATGCATATATATATATATATATATATACATGTATATATACTATAAATATATGCATGTATATATATATATATACATGTATATGTACTATAAATATGTGCATGTATATATATATATATACATGTATATGTACTATAAATATGTGCATGTATATATATATACATGTATATGTACTATAAATATGTGCATGTATATATATATACATGTATATGTACTATAAATATGTGCATGTATATATATATATATACATGTATATGTACTATAAATATATGCATGTATATATATATACATGTTTATGCATTATAAATATATGCATGTATATGTATATATATATATACATGTATATGTACTATAAATATGTGCATGTATATATATATATATATACATGTATATGTACTATAAATATATGCATGTATATATATATACATGTTTATGCATTATAAATATATGCATGTATATGTATATATATATATATATATACATGTATATGCACTATAAATATATGCATGTATATGTATATACATATATATGTACTATAAATATATGCATGTATATGTGTGTATATATATATACATGTATATGTACTATAAATACATGCATGTATATATATATATATATATACATGCATATATATATATATATATACATGTATATGTACTCTAATTATATGCATGTATATGTAGCATGCGTATATATATATATGCATGTATATGTAGCATGCGTATATATATATATATGCATGTATATGTAGCATGCGTATATATATATATATATATGCATGTATATGTAGCTTGCGTATATATATACATGCATGTAAAATTAGCATGCGTATATATATATATGCATGTATATGTAGCATGCGTATATATATATGTATATATATGTAGTATATATATATATATATATACATGTCTGTATAGTATGTATCTCTGTACATATATAAATATATATACATGTAATATATATATAATATGTATATATACACATATATATATATACATATACATATATAGTTATATATACACTATATATATACACTATATATTTCTGATATATATCTACTATATATATATATATACACTATATGTATAATATATATAAGAGATGGACCCCATTTTCTTGTAGAAATGTCATGGTCTGTCTTGCAGCATGGATTGCATTGCATCATTATCCTGTTGGAATAACCATCCGTCCCCATGCAAACAATGGCCCTCGTCATCAAAGATGCTTTTTGTAGCATGTTAACGCAACCAGCCGCTCTCTGACGACTTTGCATCCCCTGGAGCTCCATCGTCCCTCTGTAAGAAAAGGCACCACATACTATTAGGGACCCACCTCCACTTTGATGCGCGGAGAAAAATTCAGGAGGCATATTTTTGTTATACCAGTAAGCCATCAGGACCATCGAGATTGAATTTTTTCTCATCAGAAAAGAGGAATTTCTTCCACTTCTCAACGTCCCATGTTTCGCATTCATGACCAAACTTTAAGCGGTTCAACTTGTGACATTGAAGCAGCCGAGGAATTTGTTTACACTTTTAATTTACCATGCCTTTTTGTCGTCTTAGTGTCGTCTGATGGTTACAGGACTGCAATCAGCACCTGTGACTGCCTTAATTTGACTAGAAGAAAGTACTCCATCTTTCATAACAACCTGTCTTATTCTCCTACTCAA
The DNA here is from genome assembly GCA_037127315.1 of Ascarosepion bandense. Classification (NCBI taxonomy): domain Eukaryota; kingdom Metazoa; phylum Mollusca; class Cephalopoda; order Sepiida; family Sepiidae; genus Ascarosepion; species Ascarosepion bandense. The sequence continues at coordinate 7,234,415 of JBBBDQ010000328.1, read as the reverse complement.
TGCAGGAGAAATTTTTTGGGGACTACCAGAGGATTTTGCTTTTCCATAATTGTCACTGTTCTTTAGAAAGTTGCAAATCACAGTTTTACTGCGATTTACCTTAGCTGCGATTGCCTGCTGTGAAAAAACCTGCTTATAGAATTTTAGAATTTGAGAACGCTCAACTTTGGTAAGTTTGCTTGCTTTAGGCATGGTAGCACCTTTACACAGTGATTGCTAATCTCTAACTGAACTAAAGACATTGGCATTACAATAGATCTAACAATTTATACTCCTGGTCTCATAATTTTGATCATGTATAAAACGTCTCATTTTATAAGAATGTAAATTTCTAAATAAAATGTTTGGAATGTAGCTTTTTGTTTCCATAACCTTTTAGATTGTAGTATTGGTAACCTTAAGTGGGAGGAGTTTAAAATCTATCGATGAAAAAAACATTCTTTTTATTGATTTTTAAGTGGTGTTAAATTTTTGTTCAGGAGTATATATATATATATATATATATATATATATATATATATATACATGTATATGTATATATATGAGTATATATATATATATATATATATGTATGTGTATGAGTATATATATATATATATACATGTATATGTATATATATGAGTATATATATATATATATATACATGTATGTGTATGAGTATATATATATATATATATACATGTATATGTATATATATGAGTATATATATATATATATATACGTGTATGAGTATATATATATATATACATGTATGTGTATATGTATGAGTATATATATATATATATATATACATGTATGAGTATATATATATATATATACATGTATGTGTATATGTATGAGTATATATATATATATATACATGTATGTGTATATGTATGAGTATATATATATATATATACATGTATGTGTATATATATGAGTATATATATATACATGTATGTGTATGAGTATATATACATATATATACATGTATGTGTATATGTATGAGTATATATATATATATATACATGTATGTGTATATGTATGAGTATATATATATACATGTATGTGTATATGTATGAGTATATATATATACATGTATGTGCATATGTATGAGTATATATATATACATGTATGTGCATATGTATGAGTATATATATATACATGTATGTGCATATGTATGAGTATATATATATACATGTATGTGCATATGTATGAGTATATATATATATACATGTATGTGTATATGTATGAGTATATATATATATATATACATGTATGTGTATATGTATGAGTATATATATATACATGTATATATACATACAGACATATACATATATATTTATAAATACAGACATATACATATATATATATACACATACAGACATATACATATATATACACATACAGACATATCCATATATACATGTATATATATACATACTACATATATATATACATGTATATATATACCACATATACATGTATATATATACATACTAAATATACATGTACATATATACATACTAAATATACATGTACATATATACATACTACATATACATGTATACATATATACATACTACATATGTATGTGTATATGTATGAGTATATATATATACATGTATGTGTATATGTATGAGTATATATATATACATGTATGTGTATATGTATGAGTATATATATATACATGTATGTGTATATGTATAGTATATATATATACATGTATGTGTATATGTATGAGTATATATATATACATGTATGTGTATATGTATGAGTATATATATACATGTATGTGTATATGTATGAGTATATATATATACATGTATGTGTATATGTATGAGTATATATATATATCTATGTATGTGCATATGTATGAGTATATATATATATCTATGTATGTGCATATGTATGAGTATATATATATCTATGTATG